>BQNB010194369.1:0-11457 GCA_026074375.1 Tanacetum coccineum
GACAAGTATGTTATTTTTACAACTTCAAATACATGGACATTTATTTTACAAATACAAATTAAATTGTTTAATTTTATAAATTAAACAAACACTTTTAGGTGGTGATGTAACTATATAGAATTATATGTGGTATTATTTATTCAAAGTACTTAGTACTCATACGACCTATATTTAATTAGGTTGCATTCGGTCTTATCCGTGACGTTTCCATTCACTTGATTCATATACATCAGTTTATTCACTAAGGTGAGTTCATAGCCCCATGTTTTACTATATCAATGATTTACAACTTTTGGGGTGAGAAACATGCATTGTTTTACAAATTGGACGCAAGTGTACATTTTATCATGATTACGTGTTTGCCTAAGTAGCGATAACCCACTGTGCCCATTATCATGAACTGTCAATTACTTTGTGTGAGCGCGAATGTTATAAATAGATCTATTTGGGATTGACATCCCCGTTCGGGTGAGTAGCACTCACTGTGCCGGTTTGTCGGACAACGGACGTATACCATGTCGGATTTGGGATGTTGCGGGTTAGAACATCATCAAGGGCAATGTTGGCAATTTATATTGCAATTCATACATGTCGAGCTTCAGTGTCATGAGCTTAGGGAAACGTAATTACACTTTGTGATGTTTGCATCTGTTGCATTATCATACACTTGGAAATCTTGCGGTCCTACATTATATTTACATAAACCTATGAATTCACCAACTTTATGTTGACGTTTTAAAGCATGTTTTCTCAGGTCAATGAGGCACGAGGTGCTAAGGACACATTAGGGATAGTCTTTTGGGGAGTCATGCATTAAAGATTTAGAGTCATTACATCTTGGGATAATTCTTATGATCTAAAATATTTGTTATCAAATGTTGAACAATTTAAGTCGTTGTTCTTTGTATTAAACAATTTCAATAAATCCAATGTATCGCATTTTAAACGACTCTTTTAGAGGTCGTTCTCATATCTTGTGCTATTGATCTATGAAGTAACGCTCCCAGATTCAGTATTCAGCTGCGACCCTATTTGGGGGTGTTACAATTTGACTTGTTTATAGCTCGCATCCCTCAAATTTTGATAGAGTTCTATTATGATAATCTTGATCTAGAGGGTTCCGGGGAGGAGGTTAGTTCTAAAAGGATGTTTCATCTGGATAATGTTGGGAATATGTTATATTATGATTATAGATGATGATACTGAGGTTGAGGATGTTATTATTAGGATTATGGAAATAATGCAAGTGTTGAAATGAGTTTTTAATTTCTGTGATTATGTGCCAGTGTTAATGCATGGACTATTATGTGACTAATATGTGTTATGTGCTACATGCTATGTGAAGTGATATTGATTTGATGCCTAGTCAGGTGGATTATTTGTGTGTATCCATGGCCTGAGCTATAGGTAAAGAGATTTGGTATGATCTAAGAGCGATATGGGTCGTCTGCTTGGTGTTTTAGTGTTTAGTTGGATTGAATTGCATGTTAGCTTGTATGTTAGTTAGCATAATTGCCGTGTAAGTGTATTGTTTTATTAATTGTAGGAATTGGTTAAATTGTTTTGGAAACGGATTGAATATGTGTGTTTGAAAACCTATGTTTCTCACCAACCTTTGTGTTGACGTATAAGCATCATTTTCAGGTATTCAGCAAGATGAAGTTAAAGTTAGGAAAAGTGGCTAGATGGACCATAGGCAGCTGGCGAAGTTAGTTATCTAGATTTCGTTATTTGTTTTGGATGATGAATGTTAATTGTTTTGCTTTGTTAGGATGTTTAAATGTTTGCATGTCATGATATTGGCATGAATTGCCTTCATTTCAATGTAGATGCCTTTTTGATTTTGTTGATATGTTTGGGTATTTTCATGACACTACGTGTCTATACCTTGTAATTTATGCCTGTTTTAGTTTCTCTTATAGACGCCAAAGTGTTGTGATGTTTCCTTTTCTCGTCGCGCCTCACGTTTCCGCCTTGGCGGGGTGTGACATACTCGGGGAGTAGAGTAGGGTGAAGAAGAGCTTCGTTGCCAAACAACTATAAATCTTGGTGTCTTGGTTTGAATGTTCCTTCTCTCATCTCTTTATATTATTGTCATTGTTATTTAGCATTAGTGTAGATATTTACTTTATTGAAAGCAAACTTTTAAAAACAAAAAATGAACTTGTAAACTATTAAACCCCCCTTCTAGTTTCTACTATTTGGCTTCAGTGCCCAGTTGTGAACACTGAAGACCTGAGTGAGGTTTATGGTGAGCTCTTCATTGTCATATTTAGGCATCATGTATTCTAGTAGAAGGGATATAAGCCTAGGATAAGGAACAACCTTTTCCCTAATCTTCTTATTCAGCTTGTGAATTATATCCTCATATATCAGCTTAGTATAATCTACTTTAATCCATTGGCCAAACAATATAAGATGGTGGCATCCTTGTTGGATATTTTATACAGGCCACCTGTTTTCCCACCTAAACACTAAATGATTTGACCCATCAGTAGCCTCCACCTAGGAGGAAGAAAACTCTTTTTGAGAGTTCATTTTGCCCCAATCTCCCCACTGTAACCTATTGTTGCAAACCATGGTCTCACTATTGTTATGAAGGATAGGGAAACATACATACTTGAGTGAGGTAGGTAATGAGACCTAAGAGCATTTATAAAGGTGTTGATACCTATGTCTCCTCTAATTCTACCTGTAGGAGTGGATACCCAAATCTTAAAGTCATCTAAGGTCGTTACAGTTTACCAAAATTCACACAGGTATTCTTTGTATTGAGTTGAGGCCCTTGTAAATGCTTCCTTTAGACAGCATTTAGAAATGAAGTCTAACACAATATCAAAGTATTATGAATTTGAGTGTGAGGGATATAGTAGTACAACTTCATTGTTGGTGGTGAGGGAAATCTCATTAAAGGAGAACTCAACCTAACTAGCAGGTAAGAAAGGATTTGGGCTTTCGGGTTTGTCAAGAGTGACAGGTTCTTCTTTAGGAGTGATTTTAGGTGATGAGGAATTGTATGATGATGATTCTGCCATTTTGAGTAGTGAGGGTTTTGAAGGTTTAATTTGGTTTAAGATGTTTTGTTTTTTTTTGAGTTTGTGAAAATGAGTTGTTGATTGGTTTGTTGTGATTTATATGATTGATAAAATTACAAATTTTTCTTTGAGAAATTGTAATTATCATTTGAGGTTATAAAGTTATGGGAATGTTTAGGGTTTGTTTTCAACATGTGTGCAAAACTTTGTATTTAATAAAAGTTAGCAAAGCATGCATCTAACACCTAGAATAGTGAACAACCGTTTATTCAGCTAAAAAAGTAGGTGAGAGAAAGATGATGAGGTCATTCTAACTTTTGGATATCCTCTCTTAATATATTTTAATTAAACAACTTCTTTGGAATTTTGATAAAATAATATTACTTTTGAAAATCACATTTGTTTTAAAGTTGACCTTGAGATTGATGTTTGAAAAAGCTGGACTAGGTTCAAGTTTGGTGTTATGTTATGCTGAAATGATTATTGTAATCTTCACCATCATTAATCTTCCAATGAAGGTGACAAAACCATAAATGCTCATGCAAATCCATGAATGAGACATATGTGATTGCTCAGTTACTTCACTCGAGAGATAGCTGAAGATATAGATAAAATTATTTTATAAACTGAACTAAAGAAATAAATTATTAGTGTTCAGTTCTTGGCTTGACCAATATCGGTGCTCCAGCAAAGGTGACAAAATCACACATGCTCATGCAAATCCATGAATGAGACATATGTGATTGCTCAGTTACTTCACTTAAGCAAGCTAGAGGTTATATGAAAAAATTGAACTGACATTTAACATGAAAGTTTGTTTAGTTTTGGATGAAAGCGCTGAAGCTTCAGTTTTCTTTAGGCAGTGCTGATGCTTCAGGTTTTGAATCAATGTTCAGCATACCTAATTCAACAATCAATCTTTTGAAAGTTGGCTGATCCAGAGTCTTGGTGAAGATATCAACAAGTTGATATTGAGTAGGAATGAAATGTAAATCAATGTCCCCTTTGAGAATATGATCTCTAATAAAGTGATATCTAATATCAATATGCTTTGTTCTTGAGTGCAAAACTGGATTGTTTGAGATTGCAATAGCACTTACCTTTTTCATAAATGATGTCATAGTCGGTGAGTTGACTTTTCATCCATAATATGTTGACACAACATCCAGCAGCAGCTACATTTTCAGCTTCAGCTGAGGACATAGCTACAGATTGTTGCTTTTTTGCACTCCAGCATACTAGTTTGACTCCTAGCAACTAACAAGCACCTGAGGTGCTTTTCTTGTCCATGTTGCATCCAACATAGTTAGAGTCTGAGTATCATTTTAGGTCAAAACCTGAACATTTTAGATACCACAGACCAAGACTAGGAGTACCTTTTAGGTACCTGAAAATTCTTTTAACAGCAATCAAGTGGGATTCCTTAGGATTTGTTTGATATCTTGCACAGAGACAAGTTAAAAATTGAATGTCAAGTTGGCTTGCAGTGATCCAATCATACCTCTATAATGAGTCTTATTTATAGATTTTCCACTGAGATCAGGTCCTAAGTTGTTAGGGGGTACCATTAGCGTTTTCACTGATGAACCATTTATTTCATACTTTTTCAGTAGATCCTTGACATATTTTTCTTGGTTGATTGAAATGCCTCTTTTAGATTTTTCAATCTGAAATCCAAGGAAATAGGTGAGGACACCCACTATGCTCATTTCATATCTTTGAGTCATTAGTTTAGCAAACTATTTGCATAGTTATGTGGTGGGGGGGGGGACCCCAAAGATAATGTCCATCAACATAGATTTGACTAGAATACACAGTTTTGAGTTTTGTAGAAAATAAAGTGTTGTCTATGTTAACTCTTACAAACTTATGGTTCAATGAGGAAAGGTTTTATTAATGAGAGTTCATCATGCTCTTGGAGCTTGTTTAAGTCCGTAAAGGGCTTTGTCTAATTTGCATACATGGTTTGGGAACTCATTGCTCTCAAAACTTGGAGGTTGTTTGATATAAACTTCTTTTAGTTTACCATTGAGGAATGTACTTTTGACATCTATTTGATAAAGAATGAAGTTCATGTATGTAGCAAAGGCAAGAAAGATTATGATTGCTTCAAGTCTTACAACTAGATCAAAAGGTCTTCTTATCATCCTATGCCTTTCTTGTGATTGTAGCCTTGAGCTAGAAGTCTTGCTTGTTTTTTTGAAAATTTTAGTTTCAACCCTTTTGTTTCCTTATATACCCATTTTTAAGCTAATTTGGTTTTTACCATAAGGTGACGGAACTAATGTCCAGACTTTTAATTTTGGCGAATAGGTTCATTTCAATCTTGCTGGCATCAACCCATCAGGTTCCTTTAGATGCTTCAAAGATTCTTTTTAGGTTTTCTTCAAAAATTAAATCGACCAAGGAGACATTCATGAGTGATGATAGCGCACAGAGTTTTTGGCAATGGCTATTATTGAGCATTCCAGCCCCTGGATTACCAATGATATTGACCAGCTCAATGTGTTTGTCCTAAGACCATCTGTCTTGAGGAGCTGGAGTAACCACTAATGGAATGGGTAAGGGTGGATTTGAGATTGGAATTGTATCTTGTACTTAAGTATCCTCTACTCTTAGAAAGGATGAGTGTTCAGAGATCTGAATATCTTTAGTGTTTGGGAGATTATCAATGATTTGTTCATCATTGGTGTGATTGGAAAGTTTAGAATGATCATCATTTAAGATTTCATCATTTTGAACAGATAGATCATTTTGATCATTGTGATCATTTTGATCAGTTTGACCATTTTGGTCAGATGAAACTTCAGTTTCAAGAACAACTGGTTCAGGACTTTCATAGGGTTCTATGAAGGATATATCATTGCTGTTTGCTTGATACCTTTGAGAAGGCTCATAAGGATGAAGATATTCATCAGGTAGATATCTTTCATTTTTAGCAATGTTGATGTTGTCAACTAAAGGTTTTGAGAATTTGATAGCTTTAGGGCTTTCATCAAATGTGACATGATAGGTTTCTTTAGTTTGTTGTCTTCTTGTATTGAAGACTCTGAAGGCCTTGGAAACTAGTGAGTATCCAAGAAGATAACCATCATCAGCTTTTTTATCAAACTTTCCTAGGTGATCTTTATGATTATAGATGTAAATTGGGGAATCTAAAAATGTAGATATTGTTAGTCATGAAATTGTATGGTTGATGAAACTAAGGAGGATATTGTGGTTCATAATGAAACTATAGATATTGTTGATTTAAAGCAACATTTTTAAGCTAATTGTGTTTTGTGCAACATGTGTTTTATCATTTGCAGCATTGATAAGTGCTTAATTACACATATCTTTTACCTCTAAAAACAAGCTTAAATGACCAAAAACAGACAAAAACTGCCAAGAGGAAATTTTTTAAGAAATCCCTTTTTCATCATAGAAGCTGACAAGAATGTTATTTCTGAATTCAGTACCATTATCATTTCTGAGTTGTTTGACTTTGATGTCATTTTAATTTTCAACACTTTTGATGAAAGACACAATGGTTTTGGGCGCTTGACTTTTCTTTTTCAGAAAGTATACCCAAGTGTACCTTGCGTACTCATCAACAATGATAAGGGTATACTTTTCATGGTTAATAGACCTAGGAGTTACAGGTCCAAATAAATCCATATGGAGAAGATGAAGACATTTTTTGATAGAAAATGTATGTTTTCCCTTTTCACATGATGAACATGGTTTATCTTTTGAGTAGACAAGTTAGGGAAGACCAATAACAAGATTTTATTTTGCCAGTTGCTTGATTGTTTTAAAGTTTAGATGAGCAAGTCTTTTGTGCCAAAGCCAGTTGAGATTCTCAGTAGCTTTGGCAAAGAAACAAGATTATTGTGCAGAAGATGTCATGTCAAGAACATATACATCTCTTACTCTTAGAGCAATCATAACAATTTCTTTGTTAGAGTTGAAGATTGTTTCTCTTTTCTCATCAAACTGAATAATATATTTAGCATCACATAGTTGATTAATGCTAACTAAATTGTATTGAGACCATTAACAAATGCTACTTTTGTAAAAACTATACCATTGCATTTAATAGAACCATATCCTTCAGTGATGCATGTTGAGTTATCTCCAAACACCACTTTAGGTCCTGGTTGTTCCACATATTTGTGCAGATAGCTTTTGACACCAGTAATTCTACACAAATAAGTTAAATGGTTAGTTTTGCTTTGATACCCACCTTTTAGTGGCAATCTTTGATCTATTAGAATTTGATGACTCGCTCTTTTTGGATTGGAATGCTTCAGCTTTCTTAGCTTGAAGTGCTTCACCCCTTCTAAAATACTCAATGTCATTGTGATCAGTTATGGTATGGATTGTGCTACCACAAGTTTCACAACTTTTTGTGACTTGTTGAGGGTTTCTTGGTTTGATTCCTATTCTTAGAGAAATGACCCTGTTATGACCATGTGTATCATGACCATAACTTCCATATATATCACAAATGGGATAATTAACACAATCATCAGATAGATGATCATTGAACCCACAGTGTATGCAGATGGGGAAGGGTTTGATGGTCTTGAGGTTTATATCTTGATGAAGATCCACCTTGACTTTATAGATGCTAAGTCATGTTCATAGTGGACATATATTCAGCATGATCACAAGTTCTATGATCAGTTCTCTCACATTTCTTTCAAAACAAGACTTTGTAGCAGTTCTCAAAGAGATGATTGTTTAGTCCACAAAGTTCACAATTCTTTTTGAATTGAGTCTTGTATTTGTTTTGAAGTGCATTTTGGGGAATCTGTTGAGATTTATTATTTTTGGAGCAAGATCACCGGTTCTTGCTAATTTGTACTTTCAGATCATTTAGTTCTTTCATTACAATAGACAAAGGAATGTTATCTTTTATTTTTACATTCTTCAGTTTACCAGTAGGAGCTGAGTTCCTTTTAGAACCTGAAACATTTTTTTTATCCTTAGCAGGAGCTGAGGATGGTTTATTTATGGTGACCCCTTTTAATGTTTCAGGTTTGATCGTTGAATTGGACTTCAAAATTGACTTGATAGTCTTTGGTCCAGAAATAGGTTCAACACCATCTAACTTCTCTAGTGGAGGAAGAAGGGTGCTACAAATTGAAGATTCATTAGCTGAATCATACTCAGTAGCTGAAGAGTCAGTGATAGAAACTAAAGGATCAGTTATTTTCACTTGTGACTCAGTTGGAAGAATTCTACCAGTGTCATGATTTGGCAAAGTGAATCCTTCAGCTTCAGATAACCAGGGTCGTTCAACGCCTGAAATAGACACTTTTGTGTCTTCATCTGAAAATTTTACAAAGACTAAGTTTGTTTGCCCAAAACTGGAGGGATCTTTAGTGAGTTGATCAAGTCCCAAAATTCTTTTCTTTTGAGAGGGGATTTGTTCAATGATACACTGATTTACTTTATTAGAACTGTTTAGCCATGTTTCAGTGATTGTTGTTAGCTCTTTCAGTTCTTTTCTTAAATTTTTATTCTCTTTGAGAATTTCAATGTTTACATGTTGCATGGTAAGAAAATTAAGTTTTGCTTGTTTTAATACTAAAAGTTGTTCTTTGCACGTATTCAGTTCTTGAACAAGATCTCTATGTTTTAACACAAGATTGTTTCTTTGCTCTTCAACATAGTTAAGATCAATACACAAATAATCAAGAAAAGATGTTTGTTCGTCATTATCTTCCATATCAAGAAGAGTGTGTACCTTTCTCATAGAGATCTTTACCCATTTACCATTTCCGGCACTCTTTTTGCCAACAACAACATTTTCATCATCAACTAGTGCCATGAGAACCTTTACTTCAGTCATATCATTGTCATCTGATGGCACCCCTTCTTCATCCCATTCATATGTTTTGGCAACAAGACCTTTGTTCTTGACCATTGATGATTTAGATGAAGTACCAGAATTGAGGAATGCTAGCTTAGCCTTGACTTTGATGTATTTTGCCTCAAAGTCTTTGTTGAGCCTCATTTTAGGTTTATGCTGAGAGGGACTGAAGATAGTGGTTTGAGGTTTTTAAAAATGTGATGAGTATGAAGGAATTGAAGTCTTAGAAAAACAGTCTCTTGTAAAGTGACCCTTTCTACCACATTTGTGGCATATAGTATCATCAGATGCTTTTGCACTACTGAACCTTTGAGACCCATTTTGAAAGAATCTTTTAGACTTGGCTAAATTCTTCTTCAAGGTCATTCAAGTATTCTTGACTGCTTCCTGTATCCTCTTCATCATCAGGACTATCTTGAAAGTCATAGACAATAGAGGTTGAGAAGAAAGCAGTTGACAAAGGAGTTGTAGCGGCAAGAGATTTTTTATTTTCAGTTTCATAAATACTATCAATGAGGTTTTCTTTATAATTGAGTTTACCAAATAGAGAAGCAAGCTCAAGTTCTTTCACATGATTTGTGTTTTGAGACTTTGGCCAAAACTTAGCCACTTCTTTGGTAACCCATTTATAAAACCAATATTTATTTTACGCTTTGAAAGTTTGATGCCATTATTTACTAACTCATTCATCAAAGCTTTGTATATGGTGAAAGTTTATGTTAGAGTTTCACCTTCTTTGTATTTAAAGGTATTGTAACACAACTTTAGGTCCATGACCCTACTTTCTTTCACATCAGAGGGGCCTTCATAATATAGTATCAGGTCATCCTAGGTAGATTTAGTTGTCAGACAATTTATGACAGAGTTCATTTAGTCATTTGGAAGAATAGACAGGATGAGACTTTTGAGTCACTGATCTAAGTTAGCAGCCTTTCTCTCATCACATGTCCATTGTGCTTCAGGCTTCCTTTAACCAGCTGTCATAGGGACAAAAGGACCATTTTCAATGATGTTTTTGAATTGAGGTTCTATACCTATTATGTGGCACATGAACCTTAACTTCCAATTGGTAAAATTTTCCACCTCTAGTACAGGAGCATCATTTAGCTGGCCACCCCTATATTTCAGAATTTGTAGTACTTCTGCTGCCCTTTAATGGATCTTGATTTTAAAAATCTTTTGAGCAGTTATATAAAAACTTTTGAAAAGATTTTACAAATCAAACTGCTCTGATACCACTTGTTGGTCCCTTTGAATGTGATATTAGGTTTATCAAGTTAAACTAATCACATTCTATGGAAACAAAGTGAGTTTTAAATAGATATATGTAAGCATTATAATAAACAAGTTTAAAACACACAAAAGTAATTTTTTGACGTATATGTTCTTATTAGAATCAAATAAAGAATTTATGACACATCTTGCTTGCGGAATAGCAAGGTGGTTGAATGACAATTGGGTTGTGATCTCCTTCTAACTTAAACTCTAACCAAAGTTATGAGTATAAGAAAACAAACTATTCGACTGGAACTAAAGCTTCAGCTTCAGCAGTTTCTGTTCAGTTTGTTTAAGAGATAAAAGCTCTTTAATTTGTTTCACATTAATTGGAAGAGATAACATTTACTCTCATCATCCCTTTCCTTTTATAGGCAAAGAAATTAGGGTTTACAAGTTTAACTTAGTATACGTGGCAAGCATTAAATGCGTGGTTGAGCTACCATTTAATGCCTGTTTGCTTTATAGTACTAGGTATAGTCCTTTAAGGAAAGTTGTTGTACTTCTTTACCAACTTTAGAAGTATCATTCTGTTAGATATAAAAAAAAGACTCGGTCATCCCGTGTGTTTTACAGTTTATCATAGCTCGTAGTTTAATGTTAATCGTATGACATACGATATTGGCCGGGGTAATAAACCCACGCGTGTAAGCCCATACCAAGGCCTATGGGCCGGTTTTATAAGAACTATAAATACCTCTTCCATCCCATAGAAGAGGTGGTTGGTCATTTCATAATACAAGTTTTACCTTCTCTCACTAGAAGCTTTTCTCTAGTCTTTCTCTCTCTAAGATTCGGCCAATCCACTAATCTACCATTGTGTTTTGATATCCAAGTTCCTACAATTGGTATCAGAGCCCATGGGATGATTAGATCGTGTGTATGTGCGTTTTGTTGCTTGGTTTAGATCAAAAGTTGTACTTTTAAGGTTCTCTAGCTCGTTCATCCTATTTACTAGATTTTGATGTTGTTTGTGTTAAAGTTTAGGTTTTTCTAGTTGCTATAGCCTTCTAGTACTTAGTTGTGTAAAAGAATCCAGGCAAAAACGTTCAAAAGGGTGATTTTTAGGTGTTTTTAGGTAAAAAGGTACGTTTTTCATCGCGGCGGTTTGGTATTTTGTTCCTTATCATAGCGGTTTGACAGAGTAAGTACTATACGGCAACTGTTTGTCAGATAATACTGTCAGCGGTTTGTCCTATTAGCTCAGCAGTTTGTCTTACTTGATAGTAGTTTGTCAGTCTAGATTGGGACAATTGTTTGTCAATTTGTACCAGCGGTTTACTAACA
>BQNB010194370.1:0-11457 GCA_026074375.1 Tanacetum coccineum
ACATGTGGTATTCACCATGTATCTTCACTAAGAGGACATGAGATCTTTATGCTAGTTGAAAAAGAATATCCATTGATAAGAGGGCTTATGACTGTGATGTTGGCTAATAAGCTTCAAGTGGATCAATATTCAAAAATGGCAAATAAACTTTTAAGGAAAAATTTCATTCTAGCAAACAAACCAAGACACTAAAATGTTTGGAAGCATCCTCTCAGCACAGTTGGTTTAATTCGAAGAAACTTGATGATTAACAAGATGAATATCAAGTTTAGGGGAGGATTGTTGGGAATAAAGGCCTCTAAAGTTTCTATTGCTGGTTGAAGAAACTACTGATGGTGAAGATTAGAAAAATAGTCTAAGTTATTAATATTGTAAGTGTTATAGTTAGTACTGCCAATACAAAGTGTTAGTACTATCAGTTTATTAATTTTTGTCTTTGCAAGACCGAGATTGTAAGATCGGATCGAGATCGTAAGATCCTACCAATGTGTCATGTTTTGTAAATAAAGGATAAACGAGTCAAACTATTTTCATTTCTACACAACATCAAAGATAAATTCATATAATATCCTCCTAGCTATGTCAAAATCAAATTTAAAATACCAAAGTAAAAGTAAAACACAATTTTTCGGATTATTTTGATTTCGGCTTATATCTCATAAGCTTCAATTTTCCCGCTTATTTTGAGACTTGTGGGCTTATATAAGTTTATTACGATATGATAAATTAGTATAAACTTATAAGTCTCAAAATAAGCTAGAAATTAGGGCTTATGAGATATAAGCCGAAATCAAATAAGCTCATAAACCCACATATAAGCAGAAACAAACACCCCCTAGGTATAAACTATAATCAGGTCTAGAAAATGAAACGTCAATGGTTGACTTATTAGACATTAGTAAAGCTCATTTGTTTTTTAGCCTAACAAATGACATATGGGACTCAAAAGATAGAAAAAATGAAAAAAAACAGAAATAGGTAAACTCGGATCGCGTGACGATCTTACGAGTTTAAGTGCGATCCCATGATCTTACATACGATCCCACCCAAGATGCGATCCTATGCCGATCTTACACGACCTTAGCCAGTAAACACGTAGGATCGTACGATCTTATGAATTTACTCGCGATCTTGACAGCCCTTGGTTAGAATACTGCCAGTACAAAATATTAGTACTCCAGGTTATTTAGTAATGTTAGAAGTAATAGTTAGTACTGTTATTTATATATTAGTACTTGCAAATGTGATATGCATGAGAAATAGATTAGGAATAAGATAGCATTGATTAGTAATAACGTGTTTTTAAAACCATTAGGGATTCCTTGGAGTATAATAAAGGAACCCTATGGCATAGATCTAGACATCGGTCTTTCATCAGTTTTTCATAGTATTGCATAGCAATCATAGTTAGTATTCATAGCTATTTTGTAACTCAAATAGTATTCAATATATTGAAAGTTTAGTAAAGATCTTGTTTTACTGTTTCAATATTCTTCTTAGTATTGCAAACTAGATTCCGCATAGTTTGTAATATTCTCAATCTTAGTTTCTACTATAGTTGTCTTGGATCTATCCAATATAACTAAGCTTTAACAAGCTAAGTAAGATCTGTCAAGAAGGGATCAACATATAGAAATGGCTCCATCCCGTTGAAGCGGTCCTAGTAACAAAGAGAACCCTGACATTACTGCTATCATCACGCAACAATTGCAAAACATCATTCCTCAAATCGTCACCCAAGTAACTAACAATGTGAACAATGCTAATGGTGGAAATGGTGGGAATGGTGGAAACAATGGCTGTTCTTACAAGGCATTTTTGGCTTGTAATCCCCGAGACTATGATGGGAAAGGTGGTGCGGTAGCACTTACTAGGTGGATTAAGAAAATGGAATATGTGATAGAAAATAGTGGATGTGCGGAAAATCAAAAGGTGAAGTATGCTGCAAGTTCATTCATAAATAAGGCTTTGACTTGGTGGAACACCCAGGTTCAGGCAATGGGTCGTGAGGCTGCTATAGGTATGTCGTGGGTTGATTTCAAGGCGTTTCTTGTGGAAGAGTTTTGTCCAAGTAACGAAATGGAGAAGTTGGAGAGTGAATTCTGGAATCATACTACGGCTGGGGCTAATCATGCGGGGTATACTGACCGGTTCCATGAGTTGGCCAAACTAGTCCCACACTTGGTAACTCCTGAGTCGAAGCGCATCGGAAGGTATATAAATGGGCTGGCACCTCAAATTCGTGGAATGCTTCGAGCAACTCAACCAACCACGATACAGAGTGCTATTCTTAAGGCTGGGATACTTACTGATGAGGCGGTCTGTTGTGGTACATTGACAAGGAGTAGTGAGAAAACAAAGGAAGTGGAAGAGACAAGTAAACAAGGAGGTTTATGGAAAGATAATAAGAAGACGAAAGTAGGAAAAGGGTTTGTGGCGACAACTCCTCCTAGAAATGAAAATGTGGGCTCATATCCTAAGTGTCCTAAGTGTTTTACTTATCTCCCAGAAAGTGGACCTTGTAGGTTGTGTTACAACTGTCAAAAACCAAGTCATTTTGCTAGAGATTGTCGGGCACCGGTTAGGCAGGTGGCGCCAATTAATGCTGTTAGAATGGAAAATAATCAAAGGTTTTGTTATGAATGTGGGAGCTTCGATTATCTTCGCAATACTTGTCCTAAGTTGAACCGAGCACCTGGTCAAGCAGGAAACCGTTTAACCTTGGAGGGAAATCAAAACAACCAGAACAATGGAAATCAAGTTAAAGGAAGGGCCTTCAACGTGAATGCAATCGATGCTCTGTAGGATCCAAATATTGTGACGGGTACTTTCTCTTTAAACGATCACTTTGCTACTGTACTATTTGATTCTAGAGCTGATTTTAGTTTTATTTCCACTAAATTTACGCCCTTACTAAATGTGAAACCTACTATTGTAAGCCCTGGATATGTAATAGAAGTAGCTAATGGTAAGGAAGAAGAAGTTTAGTAGGATTAACCGTTGAACTGCAAACAAGAACTAAAGGAATTTCCTTGTTTACTATAGATTTGATACCGTTGGTCATGGAAGTTTAGATTTGATTGTGTGAATGGATTGGTTGGTCTAAAATAAGGCTGAGATAGGATGTCATAGAAGGGTGGTTAGGATACCGTTATGAAGGTGGTGAGGTACTTCAAGTTCAAGGGAAACGTACTTTAGGAGGCACAAAAACACTTATGAGCACGAAGGCAGATGAACCGGAGTTGAGTGATATTCCCATCGTACGAGAATTCACTGATGTATTCCCGGAAGACTTGTCGAGATTACCATCGCAGCGACAAGTTGAGTTCCTCTATAGAATTTAAATTCCTGGAACGACCCGAAGTGAATGTCTCCATCTCGAATTAGCACCCACGGAAGATTGTCAAAGAGTGTGTCTAATAACCACATCATAGCGAATATACAAGATAAAGAGCTTTATTATTCGTGCCTAAGTCATTCTCCGTGGGGAGAGGGTGGCGGCGGCAAGTGATGGTTTGTTAAGAAGAAGGATGGATAGCATTACGCATGGTGTATAGAACACAACCAGAATTGAGAACAAGTTGACCGTCAAGAAGCCGTTTACCCTCAAGTCCTAGGATCGCGACTTAGTGATCTAATTGCAGAAGGAGACGCGTTACTTCTCTAAGAAAGATCTATCGGTTCGGGTATCATCAGCTAAGATTGCATGAGATAATATACCAAAGACCGCTCCGTTTAAAAGCGCGGATACAGACAACTATGATAATTTGAGTTTACGATTAAGCCTTTGGGGTTAATAAATAACCCAATGCCCAACGTCTTCATTGGTTTTTAATGAAGCCGGTGTTTTGAAAACCTACTTATATAAGGTTTTCATCGTATCATGATAATCTTGGATTATATCAAGACTAAAGAAGGATCAGTAGTAGATTTATTGAAAGTTTGTGTTGAGCCTGCAAAAAAGAGGAGAGATTGTATGCCAAGTTTTCTAAGTGTGAGTTCTAGTTGCGGGAAGTACATTTCCTTGGTTACGTGATCAATCATAACGGTATACATGTGGACCCAAGTAAGATTGAGGCAGTAAAGAACTAGAAAGCTCCTACAACGCCGTCCGAGATACGATCATTTTTGGGATTAGCTGGATACTACCGACGTTTTATCACGAACTTCTCTAAAATTGCTAAACCCCTTACTTTGTTGACACAGAAAAACAAGAGTATGAGTGGAGCGGGTGAGAAGCAGAAGAGGCTTTCCAGACTTTGAAGAAGATAAATTGTGTATGCTCTAATACGTGTCGTTGCCTGATGGAATTGAAAGATTTTGTAGTTTACTATGACGCGTCGACCAAGGCAATATGTTGTGTACTCATGGCAAAGGAGGCAAGTAATCGTCTATTCATCACGCACAATAAAGAATCCATGAGAAAGAATTAATCAACTCACCAACGATCGTAGAATTTGAGAGCAAGTAGTGTTTGCTCTTAAACATTAGCAGGCCATTATTTGTAAGAACGCAGAGTGTTATCATACTGATCATAAGAGTTCTTCAACACATATTCGATCAGAAGAGTTGAATATGCGTTCAAAGGAAGTGGATTGAGTTTATTCAGTTACTATTTGAAGTAGATTCACTATCATCCAGGTAGGCTAGTCTAACATGAGTTAGCTAATGCATTAAAGTAGGAAAGTAGCGAGTAAAACTAAACAGAATACGAGCAATGGCATGACCGAATTCAGTCCAGAGTTAAAAGAATATACTGAGCAAGCCCCAGATGAGGCGTTCCAGGAAGAGAACAATGCAAGCAGAAAGTGTTACATGGATTAGACCACACAGATAGGAAAGAAAGAAGAGATAGTGATAATGACTTTATGAACGCATAAGTGAGTTTCCGTTATGTGGGTATGTGTGAGAGACCATAATCTTGACGAAGCTCATAAGACTAGGATACTCTATGCAGTACCATGTGAGCGAGTTAGATTACCTAATGATCCTTTGAGGAGATATTATTGGTTGGTTGGCATGAAGAGAGATATCTGCTAAGGTATGAGTTACCGAAAGGTTTGTGAACACTTGAGTCTTTGAGAAGTAAAAGTCAAAGCATCAAAAGGCCTTCGGGTTTAAATTGCCACGACCCAAAGATACCCGCAGAGTAGGCAAATTAGATAACATCTCTATGGAAATTTTATCACAAAGTTACCCTAGTCATGAATAGAGTTGGGTCATGATACAAAATGGGTAATAGTTGAACAGACTAGACCAACCTCCAGCTAAATTTCTAGCGACGCAGCTGAGGATTACAGTATTGAATAAATTGTGAAAAGTTTTACATTAATGAGATCGTCGTCACGGCATGGATGTCTTTTGTGTCGATTATTTTCAGATCGAGATGGAACGAGTTTACATCACTGTTTTAATGGAAAAAACATTACAAAAAGACTATGAACTTTCGATTAGATATGAGTACGGTCATATCATCCTGCATACCAGATGGACAAAGTGAGTCTTGACAATTCAGACATTGGAGGTGACTATGATAAGACAATTGTGTTGACTTTATGGTGGCAGTTTGGATGTCCCCACCTACTTTAGCTGAATTTTCTCTAATAATAAAAGATTACCATTTCGAAGTACTCTATGCTTACGGTGTCGAGGCACTGTAAGAAAGGAAGTGTAAGTCAACACATCTGTCGCGAACCTCCGTTTTGTGGGATGAAATTATGGAGAAAGCAGGTTGATTGGGACTCAACCAGCAAGTGCAAAGAGACAACTAACAAGGTCGTCTTGATAAAAGAAAAGCTCAAAAAGGACTGCTAAGAACCGGTCAAAAGAGCTATGGCTGATAAGAGGCGCAAGCCACGGAGGTTTTAGTGGTTATTGTGATCAAGGTGTTTACTGAAGGTTGTTCCGCCTGGAAGGCGTGATACGTTTTGGAAAGAAAGGCAAGTTGGCACCGAGGTATGGTAGATATGGGCCGCATTTATAGAAGCGCGATTCTTTCTGAAAAGGATCAGGGCCGCTAGCTTATTGTGATTTAAGATTGCACTGAGGAATTGAGTAACGATTGCATAGGAACACCTTTATTTGGTCACAGAATTTGAAAAAGAATGTGATTTCGGCGGATGCCAACATTTGCATTTTCTCTACTAGACTAGAGTTAGGTTGACTAAAACCCTTCATATTGTTTAATGGAACCTCTAGAGCATTTTTGTGATACGTGAGGTTATCTTAAAATTTTGAATCGTAGTAAGTATTTCAATTGTTAAAGTTCGTTGGAATTCAAAGCGTGGCACTAAGTTTATTGGGAACATGAGGACCATATGAAAGCTAGGTATCCCCGATTGTTTGTTGACCTGTGGCAGTGAACCAAACTAGTTAAGTGCATTTATGTGACGAAATTTCTAAAGGAGGGGATACTGTGAACAACTCGTGTGAGACATGACGCAGGTTTGAGTCACGGAACCAAGTAGAGTTGTGATTTAGCGAGGTTAGTTTAACCATTAGTGTTAACTTGCCTAGTTTTATGAGTTTGGTATTATGTGCTTAAGATGAATTGATGATATGTGTGTTATGATATTCGTCTGATTATAAGTGTTTGTGATAGTAGAAATGAATGATTTAGTCATTTCATTTCATATGTGATGGAGATTTCGGAAGTATAGTGATTTTCGTTATTTTATTGTCGGTAAAATTAAAGAAGTATATATCGTTAAATTTCGAGTTGAGATTAATTAGTGAATTGAGATTTTATAATTTATTTATGAAGTAATAAATAAATAATAATTTGGGGAAAAAATAATAATAAGTAGTGTAAGTGTTTTACTTTAAGTTATGTATTTATTTAAGTATTTAAGGTAAACAAGTAGTAAATAGTTTTGTATTTAAAAAAAAAATATATAAAATATATATAGGAGGGGGAGAACGGAATTTTATAAAAAATAAATAAATAAATAATAATTTTATAAAAGGGATGTGGTTGGATCGGCTTATAGGAAAACGAAAAAAAAGAAACAAAATTTGATTACAATTAGGAGTCTTGGCATTATAAATACAAAATCAATAAATCCCTAAATCACTTTTTCTCTCCTCTTTTTTGTTCGGCCGAATCCCTCAAGAAAGAAAAAAAATATTTTTTTTTATCAAGAACCAAGGTGGTGATTCGTGTGGTATCGAGTGAAGTTTTAGGTATGATATTAATTAAGTCTTTGTTTAATCTTTTATAATTAGTAACTTTAATTGATGGAATAATTAGGATTCATAAGTTTTCTGTAAATTAATGATTTATAACTATATGGGAGTGTTCGGGATTAGATTTAGAGCATGTGGGTGTAAACAGTTTAGTTTAGATCGCGTTAAATTAAAAGTTAGGGTTTGGCAGAATTTTGGGTCGTGTTGATTGAATGATATCTCAATGATAAAAAAGAGTTTTGGGTTGAATCTTGTACCTAAATTGAAGTTCAGAGAGTCTAGTTTCCAAAAAGTCTGGCCCCGAAAGGTTTTGAGGTCACGAAGTTAGTCAAATAATTTTTGCAAGAAAAGTTGTCAAAACAGTAAATTCAAGTCAGATTTGGGTCTGATTTCGGGGAGTAAAACCCCTACTTAAAAGTTGAGTCAAGGTTTGGGAAAAATCTAAGGTCATATTTTATGTGTCTATTAACTTCAGCTCAAATCACAAGTCCTAATTCATTGTCTAAGTATTTGTAGAAAAATCAAACTTTTTGGTGTGCGATCAAATCCGAATTTGAGTACTTTGTGATGTTAAATTTTTATAAAATAGTTAGGCTCAATATTATTTTTTCTAAAAAATCACAGTAGTTCATAACCCATTGGGAAGGTAGAAAATGAAAGGGCAAAAGTCAATTTGATGATTTAATATTTTATTTGTGGTCATAAAGTGACTACAAAATTCTGCCGAAAATCTGAAAAACAAGAATAAATGATTAAAGGTATTTAAAGTATAAGAGAGATATGAGAAGTATGATAAAGAGTTTATAATCATAATATAAACTTAGTAGTCCATCAATTGATTGTTACATCGGCTTGGACATTTAACCTTATCGCGTGTAACATGGGTTTTATTTGTGTTTAGTTGATTGCAAGGATATTGTGAAGTAGCTGTGCATCAGGTGAGTTTCATAGTCCCATTTTTACTATGTTTTCTTGGGATGGAAATGATGCAAAGGTTTTTTAAATGTTTTAATAGTTGTGATTATGTGGTTTAATTTACGCATGGACTTTTATGTAGCTATTATATGTTATGTGCTAAATGTTATGCGTTGTTGGAGCGGGGGTAACGTCCCAACCCAATATTGTGTGCTTTGGATCGGGGGTAACGTTCATACCCAATATTGTACCCTTTGGATCAGGGGTAACGTTCCTACCCAATGTTGTGTGCTTTGGATCGAGGGTAACGTTCCTACCTATTATTGTGAGACATGCTTTGTGGCTTGGATTGGGGGACACATTCCGTCCTAGTTATGGTTGTTTTGTACGTATGCCTGTTAGCCTGTATAATAGTTAGCTTAACTGTCCTCTCATGTTCTGTTTTATTAATCACAGTAATTGATTGAAAGTTTGAATTGTGTGTAGTAAACTTATGACTCTTACCAACTGTTGTGTTGACATTTTTAAGCATCATTTCTAGGTGAGCATAGCGAAGTTAAGGATGTAAGACTCGTGGCTAGAGAGACCTTAGGAATTGCATGATGGAGGCTTCTTTCCTGGAGTTTTATCGCATATTTTGGTACTTCGGTTATTTTGTTTTATGATGACGTTTATCTTGGACTTATAATCTTGTATCTATGTATTGTGTGTGCGATTAACCTCAATACAAGACCTCTCTTGTGTTTGGTATCGTCATAACACTTGGTTTTTAATTTAATGCATTTTAGACATTCTCTATTGTTGACATGAATGTGCTGTGATGATGCCTATCCTGTTACGCCTCGCGTTTCCGCCTTGGCGGGGTGTGACAAAAGATAAGAATGATTATAGCGTCACATTCTGAAAAATCAAAAATCCTTATTTGGCCGAACTTAACAACTTATAGTATTGTTGGATGTAGAAAAAATTATTCTATACATGGGCACACATACATCTGATTCCTCAACTATTTAGTTTATCTTGTTTACTATGACGTTTATAAGACACTATTAACCTCTCTTCGCTTAGCATATAGTAAATTAAATGTTTAAGCTTCTTCAATTAGACGTTAAATACATGTGCATGGTTGGAGTATAATGTTGTACATCATTGTTGTTTTCAATTAGGCACCCATATGTTACAGGTACATATGTGATTTGGATCAAGTATAAGGATGGTATTCTCATGGTTGCTGACATGGGAGGTTAGTACCCCCAATTTTTACTCACCTTTAACCTTTTGTTGTTATATTCTTTGACTTTAAGATTATTACTTGATAAAATTTACCTATGATTGGTTATTCAATGTGTATGTAGTAATAACATTTGTTATGATTAAATTAAAATAAAGAGTAAACCGCAAAAATCATCCATGTGGTTTGTAGTTTGTGGCACTAATCATCCCTAGCCGATACTATTGGCACTAATCATCCCTGAGTGGCCAAATGTCCGACAAAAATCATCCTTATTGGGGATGATTTTTGCAAAAAGTTTAACAAAAAGTTTTGCAAAAATCATCCATAAAACTCTTATCATAGTAGAGTAATAAAATATAAGAGTACATATGTATTATAATTGTTGTTATGTGTTTTAAGAAATTTGCATATATGTTTTAAGTTTAATATAAAATCAATGAAAAAAATGCATATATGTTTTATTGTTGGTTCATGAACTTGTTCCTTTTGTTTAATTTCAGTTGTTATGAAAAGATTTTACATGTGTTTTGTTAGTTGTTATGATTAAATAATTCGTCTATTAATTGTTTGTGGTTACAGGTATGACTACGATCATGTGTTTTGTACATACTATGTACCGAGAAGATACTCAAGATAAAGATTTAAAGAGTAAAGATACAAGTGCATGCCAATGATAGTAGATCTAATTTAAAACAATGCATATGAATTAACTCTGCGTGGCTCAAATATACAGGGCATATGGAATGAACTCAACATGCACAAACTACGAAAGAAAAAAGAAACAACACTTTCCAATTGCAACAAAGTAAACAATACATGTGTCATAAAACGGCAACATTATTTCTTCTACCTCTTTAAAATCTTTTTAAATATGATTATCAGCTCATACCTTTCCCGAATATTTCAAAATTGATATAATAATGCTATCTCCTACATTACAATTGTCAAATACAATACAATGTTAAACTACTTTCTTTGTCAGTATCAATTATCCAGCATCCATTGAGTGAAATACTTTTGAGCAAAACATTAAGCAATCGACACACTAAAAACCAACTATGCATCATCTAACACTTATATGAATAGCGCACAACAACAACCTTCCCCTACATGTTGACAAAACAAAAATTCTCTTAAATTTTAGAGTTAAAAAACGATTTTTGATATTTAAATTTCAAAGACAAAGTTAAAAAAATGGTAATATTTTAAATCCCTCATGTATCTTTTGAATAAAATTAAAAAGTATACAAATATTAAACAAAAGCTCATATAGATTTACATGTTCGAGGTTTCTCTTTCGCAGTTACTGTACCAGTTATTCTCTTGGTTTCCTCTGAAAACATACCTCATCACCGAAATAACATGTACACGTTATTCTACAGGAATAAATATGTCTTTCAAATTTGAATATAAACATGATTTCTAAGTAATTGATGATTGAACTATAATTTACCCGAAGTGGCTTTTTAAGGGGGGTTTTATCTTCTTCATGTACTATTGACATGGTGTAATGTGTCGATGTGGACCAAGTGTGTTGATGTTGACTATGGTGCAATGGTGTTCATGATCACATACTAGTCACATAAAAACCTCTTAATAAAATATTAAGCGGTAAGACTTTTAAAGAATAAAAGCTGACTGTAAAGAGGACAACACGTCTCAACAAATCGCTGCTAAGGACCAGAGAATAGAAGTGTTAAAAAAGAGCGTCTTGCAATTTACGAGGAATTATGTGCGCATGTGCTATAGACTTGTAGTGCATGTAATTGTTATTTTAAAGTTTGAATAATGACATTTTGAAAAGCATTTTCTCAAGGGTAATTATTACATGCTAAACACACATGATGTTTAAAAAATGATATCAATAATTAAATATAAGCGTACAACAATAAAATCTCTCAAGCTTTTAAAAGGAAAACAAGTGACAAACAGAGTTCTTGCTCCAATCTCACTATCTCCACCGACAGCTCTGTATCGAATAACGAATCATGTATCCAACGCTGCAATCCAGGAATATCAAACAACGTCCCACTTAATACTTGTGTTGGGGAAAATGAGGTGACAAAAACCATAGAAGTGGGTTCAATGATTGGCTATGATTTGATTGGCAGAGAAAACGAAGT
>BQNB010194372.1:0-11456 GCA_026074375.1 Tanacetum coccineum
TGGCAGTTTTTGTCTGTTTTTGGTCATTTAAGCTCGTTTTCAGAGGTAAAAGATATGTGTAATTAAGCACTTATCAGTTTCGGTCAAACAAACCAAGGGAGAGAGGGAGGAGAGATTTAGGGTTTATTTTCTAAAAACACACATATCAATAATGAACCCTTGAATCCCTTTATATAACCTCTATAACTTGAAGGAAAAGAAATCAATCCCAAACCTTCCTTTTTCTTGGTTTTACACGTTAGTCCTTTTAGTTTAACATTTAAACAACTAACTAATGTAATTATCATTTGTTTGCTAAATCACTAATTATATATTACTTTAATATATAAAACATCATTCTACATATTAACGTGTACGTCCCCGTAGGATCGAATAATTCCTAGACATATATAATTTATATTTGTTCATATTCCAACATGACCAAGTTACACTTCGCGCAAAATGGACCAAAATTCTGCGCAAAAACAGTGGGTGCAGAATCTTGCCGTTTTAGTTTTCAACTTCATATTGCCATAACTTTTTTGTTTTTAAGAATTAGATGCTCTACCTTATACCAAAACGATCCTTAAGACGAACACTATCATTCTAAAAATTAAAATCTTAGTTTTCCCAACACTTATCTCGCCAATTCAAGCCCAAACTTTTTGGTCTAATTGAGGGTTGTGAAACCCTATCAAATCTTTAAACTTTCACCTCAAACATGCTTCCAATAATCTCAAACTACCATAATACATCTATTAACTCACTAATCTTGCTAACAACATAAGAATCATAACTTCTAATTTTTTCATGGATTCCCAAACATAATCAATGTACATGCATGCACATATATAAGCAAGTTTAAATCAAAAGAATGAATAATAAACTTACTACACAAAATTAATCAAGGAAAATCAACCACACCAAACCCCTTGAGGTGTCTAATTCTGCCGACCACAAGGAGGAACCAAGGAGGACTCAAAAACTTGATTTTGTTTCACCAAACTTGTTAAAAACACTTGTAATTAAACCCTTGATGCCACAATTGTACTCAAAATCATTAAAAACTTTGAAAATCAAAATCTTCAACAATCAAGAACTTGAGAGAAAACTTTGCAAAAGGATGATGGGGTTTAATATAGTAATGATTTGGAGTAGATTGGAAGTGATTTTAGGGATCAGATTGAAGATTTTTAATGGTTTGGTGTGTGTGTCGAACACAGTAAAGAGAGGAGGAGGGACCAAATATTTTTTTGTATCTGTGATATGTTTTATGTGTGTGTGTTTGGTCTCGGCTTATAACACAAAAGAAAAGGGAGTGGCCTTTTTAATAAAAATTTTATTAGAGGGATGCTTGGGCTTGGGTTAAGATACTAAAAATTATAAGTAAAAGTGTGTGTTTGTTTTTGAGTTTAGTAGGAGGAAAAACATAATAAGGAGGTGTTTGGTTTCTAGTTTTGATGGAGCCTAAAACAATTAAAGAGGGTGTTTGGTTTATATGTTATGTTTATAAACTATATTTTTATTTTTCTAAAACATTTATACCATATTTTGGCAAAATCGTCTTCCCCAAAATAACTTTTTAACCTCTGGTAATTTAGGGTTGATAGTTGTGTTTCTATATTGTTATTCCTCTTGTTTAAGATCTCTTTCCCTTCATTTTGATATGCCACTTGATATCCCAAAACCCCCTGATCCTATTGTTGATGACTTTTGT
The DNA here is from genome assembly GCA_026074375.1 of Tanacetum coccineum. Taxonomy (NCBI): domain Eukaryota; kingdom Viridiplantae; phylum Streptophyta; class Magnoliopsida; order Asterales; family Asteraceae; genus Tanacetum; species Tanacetum coccineum. The sequence goes on from BQNB010194372.1 coordinate 1,697, forward strand.
GCCCTTACTAGGATGTCACCAGAGGGTTTGACTCATGCTCCTTATGTTCCTTCTGAGGGTAATAAGCTTTCTAAGCAAAGGGGTAGGCCTAAGGGTGTTAAGAATCGGGCTAAGAATGTGAAGATTAAGGTGCAGTCCCCTGGATCTGCTTCTGTTAGAGCTGATGCTTTGCTTAAACGGCTCAAAAAATCTAAGATGACTGGTAAAGGAAGTAAGTGAGTCTTCTCCTATGAATGGAAATGGTAAGCGCCCTAATTCTATTATTTCTCCTCTTGATGATGCTTTAGTTAAGGTTTTGGATAGAATAACTTATGATAAGAACATTTAAAGTCAAATGATGTTTAAGGAAGGGGTGAGTGATGGGGATGGTAATAGATGTCATAAGTCTGTTTGTAAGCTTTCTTGTTTGAGTGATGGTAATGATGGTACATTCATTAACAAACCTAGGGAGCTTGAGCTTTCTGATTTGAATGTTACTAAAGAGAATAAGGGGGTGTTTTGAGTATGAATGTAGATCCTTGTTTAGTTAGTAATAGTGCTAGTATGCTTGACATGGCTGATAATGAGCATGTTAGGGTTAAAAGTGCTAGGAACACTAACAAGGATGGGGGTGTGGTGTGAAGGGTGTTTTGGAATTTGTGTTTGGTAATGTGTGCAGAGTAATAAGAGGATTCTTAAAAAACCAGCTATTAGCTTGACTAGCATGTAATTTGGGCCTAGTTTGTTTTATATGGCTAATAGTGTTTGGTCTTCATATAATTCTGGTATTAAGGCAGTGAGTCCTAGTGGTTCCATTAATATTGAGTCATTTGCTGAGAAAATGAAAAAAGGGGTTGAGGATAGAGAGTTATAAATGAATTTTACTCCTCATTGTGTTACTAAGAATGGGGATGGATTAAGAAGGATTGCTATTTTAGTAGAACATAAAAAAGGGTAGTGAGGCTTGTGCTCTTTAACTCTATGGGTATTTTGTTGGCACTTCTATGGATTATAGAGTTGTAAATTTAAATTTAAGTAGAATGTGGAGAGTTCATGGGATTGCTGATATAACTAAGACAAGTATAGGGTTGTTTTACTTTAAGTTTAAGAGTGAAGAAGGGATGAAGGTTGTTTTAGAGAGTGGCTCATGAATGGTTAATAATATTCCTTTGGTTCTTAATGTTTGGGAACCTAGAATATGGTTGGACAAAGTTAAACCTAGTACAACTCCTATCTGGGTATGTATTTATATCATTCCTTTAGAATTGTGTAATGGTAATGGTATTGGGAAGATTTTTAGTGGTATTGGGAAGCCTATGCTTATGGACAAGCTCATTAAAGAGAGGTGTCTTAAAAAGTCAGGGAAGCTTAATTTTGTAAGGGTGTTAGTTGAAGTTAATGCTTTTGATGATCTTTTAAACTTTCTTGAAATTAAGTATCCCCAGGTTGGTAAAAGGCCTGCTAGAGTGGGTAAATTAGAGGTTAAGTACCAATGGAAACCCCCTTGTGCACCCATTGTAAAACCTTTGGTCATAATACTAAGTCATGTAAAGTTAGGCCAAGAACTGAAGAGGAGATTGCTACTAAAGTTATTAAAGATGCTCTAAAATCTAGTGATAATGTTTCTATTAAGAGAAATGATGATAGGGTTGATAATGAGGGCTTTGTTATAGTTGGTAGAAGGAATAAGCCAGTGGTGAACAATAAGCAGTTTGTTGTGAATAATAGAAATGGCTCTGGTGATATCAAACAGAATTTTGGTAGATATGGACCAAACCAGCAATCAAAGTCTAATAATCAGAAGTTTTAGGTTGTGGGTGTGAAAAATAGAGGTGGGGCTAATAATTCTCTTTTTGTGAAAAAAGTAGTTCATGGTAGGAATTCTAATATTAAGAATGATAATGTTAAAAAGGATCAAGTCTCAGGGGTTTCAAGGAAGTCTGAGCTTGTTCATAAGTCTCCTCTTATCTCTAGGTATAATGAGAACTTTAAGCCTAGAGTTTTGGTAAGAGGTTCTGGGTCTGGATCTGCTAGTAATGGAGTTACCACTATGGCAAAAGACATTCCTGTTACCAATGCTTTTCAGGCATTAAGTGATCAGGACATGGCTGATAATGAGGAAGAATGTATTGATGGGGAGGATGAAGAGTATGTTAATATTATTTGTCCTAAGTTGAAATTAGAAGTTGAATAAGTCATGAAGTCAGGGGTGTATCCTTCACATTCTGTTAGATCTAACTAGTCTTTATCTCAAATTGATTACTTCTACAAAAAAATTTCTAAGTTTGGGATGGAGCCTTTTGTTGATAATGAAGATGTGGGATATGATAAAGAAGGTATGGCTGATATGATGAAGCCTGAAGTTGTGTGCTCTGCTGGTCCTGAAACAGAAGAAATTAAGGCTATTAATGAAGATGTTTCCAATGAATCTTAAAGCTTTTTCCTAGAATGTGAGGGGTTTATGTAATGCCTCTAGTGAAAAGCACGTTGTTGATCTTATTAAGGAAGGTGATTTCAGTTTTTGTGGTATCTTGGAAACAAGAGCTAAGAAGAATAAACTTGGTAAGATTTGTGCAAAAGTTTTTAGAAATTGGAATTGGATGTCAAATGCCTCTATGTGTGAAGGGGGTACTGGTATTATTATTGGATAGGATCCTAATGCTGTCAGGATAATGTTACACAGACAATCTTCTTAATTAATGAATGTGTTTGTAGAATCTGTCAATGGTCATCATAAATTTTTCTGTTCCTTTATTTATGCTCATGTTAAGAGCTCAGGTAGGAATGCCCTTTAGAAGGATCTGGTTTGGCATAGTCTTGCTGTTAAGAATGTTCCCTGGGCTCTCTTGTGTGACTTTAACATTATTATGGATCCTAGTAAAAGATCTATGGGTTCTTCTTTTGTCACTATTAGTATGGAGGAGTTTAGGGAGTATATGTTCAAGATTGAAGCCATGGATGTTGTGAGGTCTAGGCTCCATTTTACTTGGAACAAGAGTCCTGGAAACCCTGGTGGTCTTCTAAAAAGCTGGACAGGGTTATGTGTAATGAATACTTCTTGGATAAATTTCCTAATTTTAATGATGTATTCTTGCCTTTTGTTACATCTGATCACTCCCCTTCTGTCCTAAATATCCTCGGTGTAAAGCCTAAACCATTCAAATTTGCCAATTTCTTGTCTTCTAAGCCAGAATTTCTCCCTATTGTGAAAAGCATTTAGTGTAAAGATGTGGCTGGCTTTTCAATGTTCTCTGTTGCTTCTAAGTTGAAATTGTTGAAGAAGCCTTTGAGAAACTTGAAATTCTCTTAAGGGGATTTGGCTGCTAATGTTAAAAGATTGAAAGAGGAGTTATGTAGGGTTCAAACTACCATGGCGAATGATCCTTTTAATGCTGATATTAGAAAAGAAGAGGCTTCTCTAAGTAAAAGGTTTAATGTTGCTGTTAAAGATAAAGAGCTTTTTCTTAAACAAAGATCCAAGGTTTCTTGGCTTAGTGAAGGTGATCATAACACTAAGTTTTTTCATAAGTGTTAGGAATTACAGATTTAATAATTACAAAACCCACAAGCAGAAATGAAGAAAGAAGAAACAATGAGGACCTAATATATAATAGTTAGTTAGCTTTATTAGTAAGCTAGGGTTTCTTGTAACCTTCCTCTATTATATAAAGAGGGTAGGTGTTTAGGTTACAGGCATCCATATCATAGCAGACTTCTCCAATGAGAGTCTAGACGCTTAGAAAGCGTGTTTAGTAGTTAGCTAGTTAGTTTCTTTATCATGTTTGAATAAAGAAAACCTTATTAGTAATGTTGATTGTATTCTTATTTCATATTCCGCTGTGCTTAATCAATCAATGTTATTCATACCCTAGTTGAGTCCAGATTCTTGGATTTCACAATTGGTATCAGAGCCTCGTGGCTCTCGATCTAGGATTTATAAGGTTTTCATGTAAAATTATTTTTCTATAATTTGTTTAAGGCGTGTTTGATTTTTAGGGTTTTTGAAGCAAACCCTAAATTCGTCCATAGCAGCATGTTCTAAAGGTAAAAAGAAGGCAGCATGTGTTAAAGTTATTTCTGCTCATTCCTTAATCAATTTAGGGTTTCTCCCCAAACCCTAAATTATGTGGCAGATAATGACTTGTGTTGAATATGGTGGCCGATTTATTTTTGTTTGGATCTCGCGCACAACAACAAATGTTACAGCAGGATCTAGTGGTTGCTGCGTGTTTGGATTATATGCAGTTGCAGTTGGTTTGAATGTAAAGCAGATACTCTGGATTGTGATATGCTGGTGATTTAATCTTGTTCTGGCAGTATTCAAGTTTGTGCTGATGGTTCAAAGCTCCTGCTTATGCTCGTTGTATTTTAATCTGCCTAAATTAGTGACGGTTTTCCAACAGATCAGCGACAGAAAAGTGTCTCCAAAGGTCATGGGCTGAAAGTGAGGTTATTATGCGTATTTTGTGGAATAAGATCAGGAATATTATTAAAATCCTAATTTCTAGGGATTGATTTTCTTGTTCCCAAAAATACCTCCTTAATATTTGGTCGTGCTTCAAAATGGTGCTGCACATATACTCTTAATTCTGCTTGTAACGTTGGTTAATTATGATGTGTGTTTGTGCTGCTGCGTTGTTTCATTAGTTCTGGTAGTATTCAAGTTTGTGTTGATGGTTCAAAGCTCCTTCTTGTGCTCGTTGTATTTTAATCTGCCTAAATTAGTGACGGTTTTCTAACAGATCGGCGACAGAAAAGTGTCTCTAAAGGTCATGGGCTGAAAGTGTCATATAATTTTTGACAGTTTATGTAACAATTTTGTGACAGAAAAGTGTCCCTAAAAGTTTTGGGAGGAAGGAGGACACTGGTCTGCGACACTTTTTGTGATGATTTTGTGACAGTTTTGAAGTGTCGTCTGGATACTTAAAAAAATTACGTATCCTCATATTATGATTAATCGTTACTTCTGCTCGTTGGTTTTTGCTGGTGTCACTTGCTGCTGTTGGATTATGGATAGGATGTTCAGTACTTGCTAGCTTTCTTCGATTCCCACTGGTAAGCATTTTTTTTTTTTTTTTTTTTTTTATTTTTTTTTTTTTTTTTTTTTTTTTTTTTTTTTTTTTTTTTTTTTTTTTTTTTTTTTTTTTTTTTTTTTTTTTTTTTTTTTTTTTTTTTTTTTTTTAATTTTTTTTTTTATGGTTCCTGCTGGTATCTCATGGTTCCTGCTGGTAGGCTTTATGGTTCCTACTGGTCTACTTACGGTTATTTCTGCTAGCATTGTTCGATATCGGACAACACATATCATAGGTCCATAGACGCCCTTAGATCTTGGACGATGTGATGCTTATAGCTTGGTTACTTTTTATTGATTTGGTTTGGTGTTCACAAGTCGTTTAGTACACAACATAATAATGCCGTGTTTTGGTCCGGGACCACACCCATTGTTATATTTCTACCGACTAAGGAGAGTTTGACTGAGGATCAGCGATGAACCTTAGCTGAGGTACAAATTTTCGTTTGTATCTGGTAATAATTACCCGTTGTTTTTACACCGTATTGTTATTGTCACTGATTTGATCTGAGATGGATCAATGGTTTGGTGGTTATGGTGAGGTAGGTCAGGGACCAACAGTGATCCATAACTGAGGTGTAATAAACATGTCTTGTTCGCACTAAATCAGATAAGGATATTGTTAAACACGTTTGAGTGCAATAGTTTTTTAATCGATTATGTAACAAGTTCACCCTTTTTGTGAGATGCAACAAAGGATTGAGGTAGATCGCCGGCTGAGGCAACAGTTACATGAGAGAGGAGGATGTTATTGCACTTGGATGTTTCATTGATACCTACTATTTCAAGCCAATTAAAGTCCGAGATTCAGAGAGATTGGTTAGTATCTTTTTAAGGGAAACTTATTGCATCATATACTTTCCAACTACTTGCATCATTATGAGGTGAACGTTTTATGAGTTCATGCATCAATTTACGAGTTGCACAAGACCCCTATTAGATGATTACAAAAAAGGGAAGAAGATTCATGATGTGCAGCTTATTATTGTGATGACATGTTTTAGCATTGTTTCTTCATGCAGATTGTTTTGTAATATCAAATAGGGGAAGATTGTTGGGAATTACAGATTTGATGATTACAAAACCCACAAGCAGAAATGAAGAAAGAAGAAACAATGAGGACCTAATATGTAATAGTTAGTTAGCTTTATTAGTAAGCTAGGGTTTCTTGTAACCTCCCTCTATTATATAAAGAGGGTAGGCGTCTAGGTTACAGGCATCCATTCATAGATAGTCTCTCCAATGAGAGTCTAAACGCATAGAAAGCGTGTGTAGTAGTTAGTAGTTAGTTTCTTTATTAATGTTTAATAAAGAAAACCTTATTAGTAACATGATTGTGTTCTTGTTCTTTATATTCCGCTGTGCTTATCAATCATTGTTATATTACCCTAGTTGAGTCCAGATCTTGGATTCTACAACACCCACAACAAAACATACAAAAGACTACAACACACTTACACTACAACATCACAATGCACACACACATTAATCATTGTACACAAATCCAAAGAGAAACACACTTACATTAAATAAACTATTATATAAACATCACCCGTAAAAAGAGAGTACAACAACGAAAGAAACACAGACATAATGTTACATAATTAAATAGACACTTAACTTGCATGCGCACACATAGCATACTTTTATTTAAGCTACACTCAACATACTCACTAACAAACGGCTCTAGCAACAGCTTTAGTAGTTCATGTTACCCTTAAGCTTCTCAATGAAAAGATCCTTCTCTCGAGCCCTCAACTCAAACTCCTTTCCAAGTATCTGTAACTTCATTAGATTTGGAATATCTTTGTCTTGCATTTCTTTCATAAACTCCACCATCTTTCCAGGCACAAACTTATAGGCCAACATCTCTAATTCCCCAATAAAGGCCTATCTTTCATCAATAACATTTATCAAAGTATCGCACAGTGCGTTAATCTGCCTTGCCAACCTGATATCATCAAGCTTGGTCTTTTACATTAGTAGATAAACTGGGGCTCCCAATCTGGCAAATTAACACTACGATGAAGCTCATTACATATTGGTAAAGCTGTCATTGGCTATGTTATTTAAACTTGCAATGCATAACAAAGCTCCTGACCACCACTTAAATAGGCAACAACTCACCCCTCTTTATCTACAGTCTCCCTCTAAAATACACATCCTAACAAAATATCCATAGGCTTTACCTTTGTCCCCACCTACTTTAAAATTTGTTGTTCACACAAATAAAATCAACAAACAAATAAAAAAGCAAATGGGTGATTAGTTTTTGTGATATGGGTTTGTTTGAATATGTATAAAAAGTGAATCTTGATGCTTAAATTTGTTTATTGATTTGATGATGGGTTTTTATTTTGGAAGCTTTTCTGATGTAGGTATTGTTTGAATTTGGAAATTTGTTTAATTAGCTGTTCTTTTTTGGTAAGTTTTAGACTAAAAATGTTGTTTTTGGCATAAATTAGATTTGGTATTAATGGATTGTGTTCATAATCTAATATAGATATTTTTATTTAGGTTCTAAGGTTACTGAATTTGATCATTTCAATGGAGGAAAGAAATGTTTTTGAAATTAACCCTTTTTATATAAATAAATATATAATACTTATAAATATATAATGAGGATAATTATCAAGAAAATCAATGAAACCGAGAGTAGTATATGATATTCCCGGGTCGTAGTCCCAACGAGGAGTGAATTGGAAAGTCGAGAGTCGGTTTGATATTTGATGTTTGAATAAAAAAAAGATTTGGATTTGATTTTTCTAATTAAAATGCAAAAACGATTAAGGAAATCCTAAAAACGAAAGCTAAAATGATTTAAACCTAAAACGTAGACGAAAACGTAAAAACGCAAACTAAAAAAAAACTAAATTATCTAAAATTAAACCCTAAATTAATTTTTTTGGTTTTTCTAATTTAAAATAACAAAATTAAAAGAAAAATGAAAGAAAATTCTAAAACGGAAGCTTAAAAAGTTGAAAAACGAAGAAAACGATAACCGGGCTCGAAACCCGTGCTTTAGAAACTCAAAATGTGCAAAAATGACCCTACGAAAGTTTTCCTATTTTTCCTAAGTGTGAAATGACAAAATAAAATTTTCTAAAAAAGAAAAATATTTTTTTGATTTTTATTTAATTTTTAATAATTAAAAAACAGATTTAAAGAAAATAAATGTTTAAAAATAGTAAACGTTTATGAAAAATTCTCAAAAAATACAAGAAAATAGCTTAAAGGATGCTGGATCTAAGAAAAACAAAAAGGGAAAAGTTGGCTTATTAAATAAGCTGAAATAAGCTATTTAAGGGCTGGTGGCTTAATGGGCTTAAGTGGCTTAAGTATTTAAAGAAACAAACTCATACCGTATGAGCTATTGTAGCACAGCGGTATGAGTTTGTGAGTGTAGGTGGCTTTGAAAGGGGGAGGTCTAGGGTTCGAATCCTGGCCTCTCTCTTTTTATAAAAACTTTTTTTTTCTTTTTTTAGAACTTATAAAAAAATTAAAAAATAAGCAACTTAAAAAAAACAACTTTTTATACCAAATCTAAATAAGCTGGAAATTAAGCAACAACAAGGGGGAGACAACTCTTTTTTTGTTTCTAAGTCTAACTAAGCTAACTGCTAGGCTAGTTTTAAGACAAATAAGCTAAGGCAAGGGGAAAACTAAACTAAGGCAGATACCCCTAACACCTAATAAGCTACTAAAACAAAGATAAGCCAAAGAAATAAGCCAGAAAAGCCAAAAATCCAAAATAAGCTATAAACTACAAATGGTGCAGGGCAGCCTAAGGGACACCTCTTTGGGCTTATTTTTTAGCACCAAGAGGGAGTCTTATGGGGTGTGGCTTATACTGGATTAAAGAGTGTCCAGGTGGCTTCTAAAATCAGCAATAAAAACAAAGTTTGAAATTAAATTAAGCTAAGAAAAATGGCTTGGAAAACTGCAGGTCACAAAGAGTATGTATGAAGTTTGGTTATTTCAGTTTTTTAAAAGGGTTGATGCAGGCTTATAATTAAGCAACCAAATAAGCTCAAAATTGAGATACAAGTTAAAACAGATGGAGTCAACCTACAAATGAGCTTATGCTCAAATTTTTGAAAACTAAAACTAATTTTAACTTACTGAAACTTAAAAATGAAAAAGTAACATAAAACTTTGAAAGATAAATTTTGAGACAAAAAAAAAACAAGTAATCCTAATAACTATTATCCTACTGCATTTGAAGCTTAAAAAGAACACTTAAAACAAGTTCCAAAAGATGTTGTAAAAAGCTAAATCAAATAAGCTATATCAACACTGTCTTGAAAAACAATTTTTTAAAAGCCACTTAGAAAAATTCAAAAACTAACTCAAAGACTTGAAATATATGGAAAACCGACCAAAATTAACTTAAAACTTCTTGCCAAAGATGGCCAAATGACCCAATGGCTTTTAAAATCAGTTTTGACCCGTTTGACACCTTGTGCCAAACACCCCTTTAACTATGAAAATCAAAGTTTAAAGCTGATTCAAGGAGTTATAAGCTAGGATATGGCAAGACAGATAATCAAGCAAACCAAATAAGCATAAATAAGCATATACCAAACAGAATTAAGCACTAAATACAAGAAATTAAGCAATGAGCAGTTTAAAAGGCAGATAAGCAGTTTAACTTAAAAAACTTGAACCAAAGATAAGTAAGCAATAAAGAAACACATATAAGCATAGAAC
>BQNB010194375.1:0-11456 GCA_026074375.1 Tanacetum coccineum
GGTTCCGGTTCGGTTCTTCTTGGTTCCGGTTCGGTTCTTGGTTCCGATCCGGTTCTTTGGTTCTTTTGCTCATCCCTAGGAAGTTTGATCAAGTTTACTATATTACCATTGTTTGAAATTATTATTACAAACTTTGAAGAAGACTTTAATTAATTAGCTAAGGGTAAAACTGTCATTCTGTCAAAACGTAAGAAAGAGAAAGCAGTAATAAATGCACTTTTCATAAACTGTGTGTTTTTGTCGAGAGACAATAATTTGAGAACGGTAGTTTATAAAATGACCGAGTTTATATAATTTTTGGTTAAAATATGAGAAAAAAAGATTAACTAATAAACTCAAACTTTGATCAAATATATTCAAGATAGATGTGAGATCATGATAGAATAATATCATCTCAAATAACAAAAGAACACATCCTAACCATCCATTTTTTATCAAATAAAAAAAACAATTAAAAAGCTCCACTTTTCACCTCTTTTTTAAAAATAAAATATCTTGCAAATGGTAAATCGTCAAACGACAAAAAATACACCATTCCGACGAGAATTAAATCATCTTTCTATAGAGGGGCACTTTTATATACTATTGACGAACTTTTTTTTGAATTTTTTTTTCAGTCACATCTGAAAAAATCACATGTGATTTGTAGCACAATCACATGTGATTTCATAAAATCACATGTGATTTGTGATACAAATCGTGATTTTTTTCAGACGTAACTAAAAAAATCGATTTCATATACTTTTGACGATTTTTTAGTGTTAAAATTTCCGTAAAAAAAAATTACACGTGATTTGTAAAATCACTTATGATTTGTTGTTTTTAAAAATCACATGCTATTTCATAAATCGCATGTGATTTCACAAATTCACTTATGATTTTTAAAGTAATAAATCACGCGAGATTTCATAAATTCATAAATCGCATCTGAATTTACAAATTTACGTGTGATTTTTAATTTAAGAAATCACATGTGATTTTTCGAATCACGTGTGATTTTTTCTGGGCGGAAATTTAAATAAAAAGTTCGTCTGAAAAAATCACATGTGATTTGTATCACAATCACAATCTATAGAAAGATAATTTAATTCTCTTCGCGATGGTATAATTAAATTTACGTCAAACGAAAAAAAAATCACATGTGATTTGTATCACAATCACAATCTATATACTTTCGACGAACTTTTTTTGAAACTTTTTTTCTGAATTTTGTTTTTCATCACGACTGAAAAAATTCACATATTGCCACTGATTTTGTATCACAATCACAATGTATTTCGTAAAATCACATGTGATTTTTTCAGACGTGACTGAAAAAAATAATCGAAAAAAAGTTCGTCGAAAGTATATAGAAGTGCCCCTCTATAAAAAGATGATTTAATTATCGTCGCGATGATATGTTTCGTTTTGCGTAACGATTAACGGTTTGTGAGATATTTAATTTAAAAAAAATAGGATGAAAGTGAGTTTTTTAATTAAATTAAAATGGGAATTAATGAAAATAAAATGGATGGTTGAAACGAAGTGAATTGTTCTTTAATTAGATAGTGTTAATTTGTAACAATAACGTCTTCCATTTTTGGTTTAATAATTACAAATAGAGTGACAATCTATAGATTATAACAAAATGGAAACAGGTCTGGCAAAGAAATTTGCTTATGATAATATTAAGAGACTAGATAATATGTATACACTAGATTTTAATAAACTCTACCCAGATAAAGTTGGGACATAATGCTTATTCTTTTCTTTATGTAATAATTACATTTTTTTTAATAAAAAATAGCAAAATTCGGGTTATTCGGGTCAACCCGAGAACCGAATTGAATTCGGTTTTCGGTTCGGTTCGGTTGAATTCTAGTTCGGTTTTCGAGTTGACAAAAAAAATTAACCGAACAACCCGATAACCGAACCGATCCCCAAGATGAAAAATTCTCAGTTCTCTAGCGAACAACTTATTTTTCTCGTTTGGGCCAAGGTCCAGCCCATGACGGGTTGTGATGTCAAGACCGAAGACCCTTACATGTAATAGGCTTTCGATGGAGGATAGGCCCCAACTACTGTATGTCTTCACATGATTTTGTTGTGTTTGGTTCAGGTTGTTACTTGTTACTTTGTGTCTCTGTTAGTGCTACTCCTTCGTTATTTTGGGTATCAATGCCTTTTGAATTTTGAACCTCGTCACTTAGTTTCGGATATATAGTTTTACCAAATGAAGGGTATGTTTCGTAAAAGTAAGTAGTTGTAAGCAGTAACAATGTTTTTCCTATAAAAACATTTGGTAACGTAGATGTAGGTGTGTAAAACAACTCATAAATAACGCTGATACAAGCTACTTCATTAAATGAGCATTTCGAAAAAAAAATAGATAAAGCTACTTGTTGCTTGTCAAACGAGCATTAAACATCACAACGCTTAACGCTCACCGCTTTTCCATGTTTCGCGCCAAAAACAGAATAAAAAAAAGCCTTACTATTCATATGTAAAATACTCATATATATAGCTGTTTGTGTCGGGCTTAGAATAGGGCTCAAATCCTTTGTTGAACCGGGCCTCCGAATGATTTGAGTGTCAGATATTGTACTGGAGCAAGAGAGGTGAGATAATTTCATGCACAATCAAATAAAAACCGTTAGCCTTACCGTGGGGACGGACCCCACGATTAGACTCCAGCGTGAAAGTAAGTAAACATGTAGAGAGAGAAAATGTGTGTATGTAGAGTGAGAAAATCATGGTGTTCATTGTGTCAGAGGGTCCCTTTTATAAGCGAGTGAAATATTAGGGTTTCCTAATATTTCGCTTGTTTCGTTAGTGGTCGGAGTGGGTCCCTTGTCGGGCAAGATTCCGCAGTAATCGTGTGTACGGATGCGTGTGTTTTCCGCGGACGGAAGTAGCCTATAGTTAGGTCCGCGTCCGTTTTGCTGTGTTTGGGCCGTTACCAGTGCAGGATTGAGTTTAGTTTCGGCCCATGACTGCTACGTTGGGCCCAGAAGCCCAAGTGGCAGTATGACCCAAGCCCGGAGGCTTGGTATACCTACTATACATCATCAATAGCATTTTTGGTTTTGGTTTTGGTTTTTGTTTTGTTATAGCATAACCAGGTTTACCGACTGAATGAAATCTTTGAATCTTTGTGTGGCCAACCGACCTTTAAGTTAAACACGGATAGCTGGCCCGACAATCTGATATAAGCAAAGTTCGATTCCATTACAAAAGGATTAACTTTCAATCTTATGACTGCGTGATCGACCTTCTGGTCGGTCGCCACTCAGAACGCGTCCCTCCCCTTTACAGGCTTACGACTTATCCCTCAAACGCGTCCTCCATGGAAAAAGACTCTAACTTGGTCGGATAGTCGACCGAGTGGTGTGAACATATTTTTGTGTGCGAGTGTTTATTTTAATGATTTTTGTGTGGTAATTTTTTTTACCACGATCGCCTTGCCACATTAAGTTAATTATGAAAAAGATTGCAGCGAGTTGACGTTGAAGTGACAATGATCACTATCGTCTAACTCTATCACCATTACATGGGGTCTAAGTTATTTTTCATGTCATGGGTCCCACTCACTGAAATTTACATGGGGATCGACTAGTAGGAAAGCCTTTGGCAGCTAAAGTTAGAGTAGAGTGAAATACAATGACACTTGTGGTTGTCACTTTCGGTTTATGTCCACAAAACAAACATTCTCTCCATGTCATTTATTTGGCCTACCTTTTGTTGGAAATTTAGTTCAATGAGGGTTCAGTTCATACCGGTTAAGGGACTGGAGGTACGGAGTGCACTCCCATAGGTCACTGAACACCCTGACACAGATAGTGGTTTAAAGGAAATCATGTCGGTGATAAACTTCAGTGAGTAACTCTGGACTGAAGGATATTCATCAGGGAGTAATCCATCAGAGAAAATGTCCTCAGTGGGTTAACTCATCAGTGAATTTTTTCGCTATTGAAACTTCAGCTTGTACACTCTTTAGTGAGTTAACTGAATTTTCAAGATACTGAAGGAATAACTTTTATGACTTGTAAAGGTAGCAAACATAATTTGTCCCTCTTAATTTTCGAAACAAGAGATATTGCGGCCCGCGCGTTGCGTTTATTTTTTAGCGTCTGTTTTGTTTCAGATTTTTCTAACATGTACGGTTAAATCGGTTGAATTGAGTGGTTTGGTCTTGTTATTAAAACATTGTACAACTCATTTGCTAATTAATTGTCGACTTTTTTTTGTACGTATCTCCAAAACGTATCAATATTCGGCGCGTTTTGTTCATAATCAAGACTCCTCTCATCGGTATATTTTTTAACAAAGACGTCAGCGGATATTTGTTAAATATTGATAAAGAAAGTTTGTTATATAAAATAGTCGTAAAAAGAAAAAACGTATAAGGTTATTTATAAAATTTAAACTTTTATTAAATCGTACGTTTTTTTACCCCTGTGATTTATTTTTAAATTTTTTATAAAATAATACGTATGTCATAAGCATTTCAATATTGGGCTCGTTTTGTTCGCAATGCGAAGATCTTTTTAGCGGTAATTTTTTTATGAATAAATCGGTAGATGTATGTTAAATATTTAAGATAAAATGTTTGTTATATAAAAAAGCCACAAATAGCTAAAAGTTTAAGATAGTTTTTGTAACTTGTAGCATAGTTTAAAGATATTTTTTTAAATATATTTTTTAGTGTGAGATTTTTGGGCTTTGGGCCGTCAGTTTTATTCGTTGGTGGCCAAAAATTGCATATGGCGTAATACGACGTGGTAACCTGCCTCTAATCTTTTATATAGTAAAGGAAAACGAAAAGTGGGAATTTCGTATTTCAACTAATCAATTCTTCCTTTAATTAGTAACAATTAAATTATTTATTATTGTTTAATGGAAAAAAAAGTTATGTATCTCTTTAATTTGTAACAATTAATAAAAATTCGTTTTTGCAAAAAAATTATAATAGATTAGATGCAAAAGTATATGTGTAAAAAATATAAACAAATAAAACTTAAAAAAGCGGAGTCATTTTAAAAAACATAAAGGGGTGAGAAATTTTAACAAACAAAACCCAAATTCTTTCAATTTGAGTATTCATTCGACCCAGAAGGATATGACAAAAAAAACACACAAACGGCGACTAAAAAACTTACGACACAAAAAACAAACAAACAAACAGACGGAGACTATCAATACTTTCATTCAACATCACTCAATCTGATTAATCAAAGGTATGTTTTTTTGGTTAATGGATTAAAGGTATATTAGTCTATTATTTATTAATTTATCTATTAATCTAGGGTTTTTGTATTTTTGGGTAATTCAGTAATGGGTTTGTGTTCTATTGCTTTAATTTATGTGGTATAGCTTATTTTCCGTGATAAATCTTGCTACAATCTTAGGTTGGTTTGCTAGATCATTGATAATGACGGTGGTTAGGTTGGTGCCGAAGGAGGAGAGGTATGATTTTTAATGTGTATTTTCTTGATTATGTTTGCAATTGACGTAGGCTTTTTGAATTAAATGTGGAAAAAAAATCCGTTGTACAATTCAATTTATGCTTAGTTACCTGGAAAAATATTGTAATTTTGATTAAACTATGTGTTTATGTTATGTGAACAATCAAAATTTGTTATGGACTATCTTGCAACTTCTATTTGTACAGTTCTTAATATAGCGTTTGTCTATCACAGTGGTTTGGAGCTCGCGTCTGCAAGGCAGCTAGGCATAGGCCGGAACGTGGAGTTTGGATTTCTTCTACTTTTGGTATATATTGAATGCAAAAATATGTGATTCTTTAATTTTCATTCAAATTACTAGATGGGGCATGATGACTCAGTTGGGCTGGTTGGGCAATAGGTCAAAACGGGTAAGTATCAGGTGGTTAATAAAATCAAACAATCAAATTGGAGAAAGAACACTTGTGTGATGATCGTAGCAGATAAAGAAAAAGATTAACAATAATAACCATTGTGTTTTAAATTGAAAAAAGAGTATATTTCTAAAGGGAAAGATGTTATTGCATACATTACTTTGCTTTGTGCAAATGAAGCTTTGAGATTTTGTATAGCTTGCGTTTGATATATAAACCCATGGTGTTTTAGAAAGATGTTATCATGTGCCTATTGAATTTATGACGAATAATGCAAATGATTGCAAATAACTGGTCACCGAAAAAGTGTTAAAAAGTGTCGTCTTTAGGTTCTTCTATACGATCTAAGACAAAGGTGTGATTAGGTTTTTTGAAAAATAAACCCATCTTTAGCTTTTTTTTAGGGTGGATGAAAATGGTTGACTTTTGATCAAACGATCAAATTCGAAATTGATCAAACATCAATTTCAGAAGTCAAATTTCGACGTTGACTTTTGGTCAAACGATCAAATTCGATATTACAACTGATATCGAAATTGGAATGAGAAAAAAAGGGGGAACATATCTGAACTTAACTATTATAAACTCTACATTTTAACTGCTACAAAGTGTAACAACAATCGAAAATGAAAATGGAAGAAATTAACAGATTTGCAGCTAAGTCTGCTACAAAACTCAAAGGTTGGTCAGACATTTTCATTCTTGATATGGACCAGACATTTTCGATACACCAAAGTTCTTAACTAATAGAAATTATACATTTTCGATAAGTACTTTTGATGGGTCAAATTCGATATCGAAAATGTTGTGTCTAAAATGAAAAAGAATCAAAATCACAACAACAGCCACAAAAATGAAATTAAACAGGTTTCGATTTGTTTTTTTCAAGACAGTCACAAGCCTTTACAAATCAAAACTCAACTCATCATAGATCTATGATACTTTTCGAAAATAAAGAAAGATCTATAATAATATTGTCATATTCTTTTCTTTGTTTCGGTTTTAAAATGCAACAAAAGATCTATCAAACCTACCCGTGACCTTGTTGAGCAAAGATCTTGAAACCGTTCTTGAAGAGATAAACACACCAACAAGAACAAATGGATGAGGTGATTCGCTTTTGAGATGATGTGGTTGCTGCATTTGATTTCGGAAGCTTGAATGAGTTATGGCTTTTGTGGTTAAGATTCATGTTTATCATGAAAAAGGTAGAGTAGATTTGTGGTGTCGAAAAAGGGTTATGGAGGGATAAGGATGGATACGTGTTGGCTTTGTATGATAAGGAGTATAGGGTTACAGTGTTTTAGGGTTACACTTTACTTTATAACTCGAAAATGTTTAAGGCTGGGTTCTATTGTGAATTGGGCTTGAATTGGATACCAACTTTATTAACATATCTTAAAAGTCGGGTTTGGTTGGTTGACGACTTTAAAAGATAACTTGTTTGAGTTAATAACCGATTATGATGAAGACTTGGCTAATCTAGTTATTTGTGTGAGATCTATAAACGCAGAAGTTAGTTCTTAATGGCTCACAAGGTAAGCTATCACCACATTCGGTTGTGGAATTAGTCAAGAGGTGGTGTACTACTTATACTTGATGGTTGGTTGGTTGAGGAGTATAGGGTACTTAGAGAATTAGCACAGATTCTCTACACCGTTTGTTATCATGGATTGTACAAGACATAAGTCACAAGTATGGGTTATTCTACTTCAACATCAAGTTTGTAATAATGAATTTTCTCTATCAGTAATCATTACAAAGAGCTGATAGAATACGAGGTTGGAATTGAATAAGTCTGAGGAGAAGCGACTTCACACATGATTTTACTATCGAATATTCGGACATAACCGAATTATGATTATTTCGATGGTCATCGAATATAATCAGGGGGAAGAGAAGCAATATTCGATAGATTGCATCGATCAGGGGGAAGAAATGTGTGAAGTATGTGAATGTTCCCCTGAATGGATTGGCTACTAATCCGCAATGAAGTAGTCACATTTGTTGCTAAGTGTGGTTTACTTTATCTTCTACAAATTCCGCTACGAGCTTAATCCGCTATAGTTAGAAGATTTGTCAACTACATCAAAGTTTCATATTTTCTTCGAATGGTTGTCTGTTTGGGGGGAAGCAGTTGAACTGCTTGAAGACATGCAATATGAATTGGAGGAAAGTCAACTCAGTTTATACATATTACATTGTATTCTCTACAAGTGAAGAAATGATTTAAGCTGAATTACATGTTAAAGACAAAGCAAACTGCAGATATCTTTAGCTATTTGTACTTGTAGGATATATTGTAAGTAATTTCATATGCCACCACATTGGGGGAAGATTGTTAGGATTAAAAATGTGGTGTCTATATGGAAATTATACTAGTTTATGTTTAAGTTAAAACAAAAGGGCTGAAAGTGTAATTAGCCTAAAGTGTCCTTGTGTTTAGCCTATAAATATTCCCCTCTAATCAACATTAGAGGGTGAAGCTTATAATTGTAATTTCCATTCCTTTTCTTTTTTAATAAAACTTTGAAAATGATAAAAAGCTCTCTCCTCCCTATTATGACTACTTTGAGCTTCCTCGACCTCCCGAGATCGTGAATTGAGATTCCTTAAACATTAAAAGTGAGCGCACAACGCACATTTTGACTTCTATGCTTCAACCTTAAACATACATTTAAGAAACATACATATAAATTGGACATTAACTAGATTAGGTCGTGTCTTGACGTCGTTGCATTCAATTATTTAATCATATCCCCGGCTACTTATCAATTTGTTTAAAGGTGAGTTCTCGTAGCCACACTTTTTAAACTCTTTTTCGTTAGGGGGAAAATGATACTCAAAACCTATTTTAACTACTTTTACTACTGTGCAAAATCTTTTATTTATTTTTTGGACAATGTTATGTGTCTATGATTGCATGTATGAATGCTATGTGAACACTATGTGAATGCTATGAGATCTATTTATGCGAGGTTCCATTTGAACTTCCGTTTTATACTACTTAGCTGACTGTGTAGCTCCAGCTGATAGGTGATAGGTTTGGAAATCTAAAAGCGCGTGGACCACTATTGATATGTTGATTGAGTTTGGATTGCTATGGTATGATGTGTTGAGGTGTTGACAGTCTAAATACTATTGTATGCATTCTGCTTTCATATTGCACTAATGTCCACACTATTAAATTCTAGCACAGCAACTGGGTTTACTTCTAAACCTACAAGCTCGCCAATTTTATGTTGACCTTTTGAGTATCATTTTCAGGTGTTGTGAATGATCAGTGAGACCAGGATAGCAGACTTTAGCAGACCTAAAGGCATCCTTCATGGATCTTATCTTGAAAGACTTGCAATTGGGAACTTTGTTTAAATTTAGCTTTTGGATCATTTTTAAGACATGTATTACCCCCATGTGTAGGAGCTTGGTTGTAATACTTAGACTATGTGTTGTTTTCCTCGATTTGTCTTGACACAAGTTTCATACTTGCTGTCGGAGGACGTCGTGACACCCTTATGATATGCATTTTAGTTTTCTCTATATTGTTATCTTGTGTTATGACGATCAATCCTCCGTCACGCCTCATGTTTCCGCTTTAGTCGGGGTGTGACACATAATCTCATTCATTAAGTTTCATGCAATCAATGAAAGCAAAACCATATTTTTAACAAGAAGAAAGGCCTCATCAAAGGTAGCCATATTTCATTTCATTCTTGTAAAACCAACTAATCTGATACCCTCATCCAACATATGCCGATACCTACCCTTAAATTCGGGTCACTTGAATTTCAACCCTTTATCCAACATATGCGGTTAAAAAAAGGTTTAGCGAACATATATTGAGGTTTCAGAAAATAAGACCTTGTGATTGTTTTGACGCACTTTTAATATAGTGTTGGGTTTGTACATACGCAGATATTTTGTTTCATCATCCCTAACCAATATTTTCAATTGAAATGATCATCTTTTGCATCAAAACAAATTAAGAAACGAACATTATATCAAATATTTTGGTGTTAAGTCTTATAAAAACTTGTTGGCCTACCTTTTATATGATATACTTCAATACTTAATATCGTGCCGTAAAATAAATGTAAAATGGATAATACATTTAGCTTACTAGTTATAAATATAAACCAAGAGATAGCCATCAACTTTGTTAATGAGCCAACCGAAATATACGTTGCCAATTAAGATTCATTTTTTTCTCAAGCTTGAATTTCAACCCTTTATCCTTTGTAACCCCATAATCTCATTCATCAAGTTTCATGCAATCAATGAAAGCAAAACCAACAAGAAGAAAGGCCCCATCAAAGGTAGCCCATCTTGTAGTATTATCACTAATTGTCATAATTTTCCATATTTCATTCTTGTAAAACCAACTAAACTGATACCGTCATCCAACATATGCCGATACCTACCCTTAAATTTTGGTCACTTGAATTTCAACCCTTTATCCAATATATGCTTTAAAAAAAGGTTTAACGAACATATATAGAGGTTTTAGAAAATAAGACCTTGCGATTGTTATGACGGACTTTCAATATAGTGTTAGGTTTGTACATACACAAATATTTTGTTTCATCATCTCTAACCAATTTTTTCGGTTGAAATGATCGTCTTTTGCATCAAAACAAATTAAGAAACGAACACGATATCAAATATTTTGGTGTTAAGTCTTGTAAAAACTTGTTGGCCTACCTTTTATATGATATACTCTAATACTTAATAGCGTGCCTTAAAATAAGTTTAAAATGGATAATACACTTAGCTTACTAGCTATAAATATAAACCAAGAGATAGCCATCAACTTTATTAATGAGCCAACCGAAATATACATAGCCAATTAAGATTCAATTTTTTCTCAAGCTTGAATTTCAACCCTTTATCCTTTGTAACCCCATAATCTCATTCATGAAGTTTCATGCAATCAATGAAAGCAAAACCATATTTTTAACAAGAAGAAAGAACTCATCAAAGGTAGCTAATATTGTATTATTATTACTAATTGTCACAATTGTCCATATTTCATTCTTATAAAACCAACTAATCTGATACCTTCATCCAACATATGCCGATACCTACCTTTAAATTCTGGTCACTTGAATTTCAACCCTTTACCCAACATAGGCCGTATAAAAAAGGTTTAGCGAACATATATAGAGATTTCAAAAATTAAGATCTTGCGATTGTTTTGACGGACTTTGAATATAGTGTTGGGGTTTGCACATACGAATATATTTTGTTTCGTCATCCCTAACAAATTTTTCGATTGAAATGATCGTCTTTTGCATAAAAAAAATCAAGAACCAAACACGATATCAAATATTTTGGTGTTAAGTCTTGTAAAAACTTGTTGGCCTACCTTTTATATGATATACGCCAATACTTAATATCATGCCTTAAAATAAATGTTAAATGGATAACACATTTAGCTTACTAGCTATAAATATAAACCAAGAGATAGCCATCAACTTTGTTAATGTGACAACCGTGACTTGAGCAGGTTAGTCAAACCGTTAGAGTTGGCTAAAGTATTTATATGTGTTATAATTGAGTGCTTATGTGACCTTATATGAGTATTTGATATCAATCCGGG
>BQNB010194376.1:0-11456 GCA_026074375.1 Tanacetum coccineum
ACTCGTTCGTTATTAATTGAAAAATTACGATTCTTATCATTTTGGAATCCTAAAAATATGTATAATTTATTAAAAATATCAAACTTGCTGTTTGAATAATTTTTATAAAAAGTTCTTATAAACTCCGTTTAATTAACGTATATCTCGTTTTTAACGTAACTTTTTCGTTATTAATCCGTTTGACAAGTTTCTTACCTTTTCGGAATCGTCGTGAAATGTATTATCTTATAAAAAGATATTATAAGTATGTCTTATACACGAATTTGGACAGAATATTGGCATGTCCTTCATGAGTCTAAAATTAAGTCTTGTTTCCTTGTTTTCACCTTATGACTTTTACCACTAGTCTTATATTTTATATTTATCATATATATTACATGTATATTATGTACATAGTCCATTTATTGTCCCTTTGTTTAAATATTACAAGTCTTCCATAATATTTAATAAACTATAATTTTCATAATAACCATAAATCACTAGTTTTTATATATAATCATTTTACATAAAAACCATATGTGTCCATGTTTTCTCATCTTGTAGTAACCTCATTCTAGTGATCATATAATATTATCATAAGTCCATAATCAATATTAACTTGTCATATATATTTCTTTAACTTAAAACATATTAAGAAATCATAAAAACCCTAATTAACCCATGATCATGTTTACACCAAAACAACATGATACAATATGTTATCATCATTTTTAACATGATATATGTAATAACACAACATGTATAAAAGTTTACAAGATGATCATTACTAGTGACAACTCCATTTATAAGTTAAAATCTTAAATGGTGATTCAACTAAAATAGAACTAATCATATGCATAACAATGAAAATTATAAGAATGTAAAGGGTTCTAGTAGACCTTATAGGGTATGAAGATGATGATAAACAAATGCTAAACCCGTGTTTAGCCTTAAAATCCAAGCTTGCACAAAGAAAACCCTTGTTTTCTTCAATAAAATCCCTAGCTTCCTTTTCTTGATTATTACTTGTAATTGGTGATTCAATGGTTGGAAACACCTTAGAATGACTTGTAATGGATGTGTATAGAAGGGTATAGGTTGAATAAAATTTTGTATGGATTTGTGTGGGTGAGGGTATTGAGCCGTGGGCTCTATGGGGCACAAGGGGGGGGATTTGTGAATTTTTTTTCTAAGTGTTTGTATGGGAAGTGAAGTCTTAGCTAGTTACTTGTATCTTATATAAAAAGTCTTGTTCAATTTCATTACTAGTTGGTCAAGAAAACATGAGGAGGGTTTTATGGGTTCTTGTTTACATGTTCTTAGTCAAAGTGACAAACTTAGCTAGGTTTTAATGAGTAAGTGTTGTACATTTGACCAATTGACTAGATAAATGACTCATTTTTCTTATTAGTGTTGTTGTTGCCGTATAAATTAGGGGGAACCCTTCTAGAAACTTTTTGCTAGCTAACATAATATATAGAATCATATATGCAAGTTACAATTTGTAGTTTGTAAATAAAATGTGTCTAGTTGCAAGTATTTGTGTATTCTTTTAATTTCTAGTGTACAAGGTGTAAATAACATTTACTTGGCTAAAGTTTAATAAAACTTTAGGTATTGGGTATAATCGTGGGTATTTGTTGAAGCGTTAATAAATTAACGTGCTTCCGGTTATGCTTAAACGTACATTTATCGCGAAACGTATTTAACTTACGTAACCAATAAAATAAATGAACAACGACCATAATTATTATCAAAATAATTATATAACACATGATTGATGTAAACGTTTGATGGTTTAATGCCCGTTTACATTAAACGATAATATTTGGCGTACGCGATTTAACCTAACGATTACGATTTCAAGCGAACACGTACAATACAAAAGGTACATTGTGGATTTATCGATGTCGTCAATGACTTGAAAACACAGGGTGTTATAGACTTCCCCCGTTAAACGAGCCTTGTCCTCAAGGCTCACGATGCAGCACTTGACGACGGTGTGGTCTTGGTGAAGAGGTGTGGATATTTCTTCTTGAATTGGTCTTCACGTTCCCACGTGAACTCAGGACCTCTCTTGGAGTTCCATCGAACCTTGACTAATGGGATTCGGCTTCGCTTCAACCGTTTAACTTCACGGCCCACTATTTCTAATGGTTCCTCAACAAAATGAAGCTTGTCATCAAGATGAAGTCCATCCAACGGAACGGCTAATGGTTCGTCGGCATGACACTTTTTCAGATTAGATACATGAAACGTATTATGAACTCTACTCAGCTCTTCAGGAAGCTTGAGCTTGTAAGCAACCTCTCCAACCTTTTCTAACACCTTGAAAGGTCCAACATACCTAGGGTTTAACTTCCCCCGTTTGCCAAAACGTACGACCCCTTTCCAAGGCGAAACTTTAAGCATAACTTTATCCCCGACTTGGAATTCCATTGGTTTACGCTTCAAGTCAGCGTAACTCTTCTGTCGATCACGAGCGGCTTGCATCCTTTGCTTGATCTGGATGATTTTCTCAGTGGTCTCTTGAATTAGTTCTGGACCGAGGATTTGAGCTTCTCCAACTTCAGTCCAACAAACAGGTGAACGACACTTTCGACCATAAAGTGCTTCGAATGGTGCGGCCTTGATGCTAGCGTGATAGCTATTGTTGTATGAAAACTCGACTAATGGCAAATGGTTAACCCAACCCTTTCCAAAGTCGATTGCACAAGCACGCAACATATCCTCGAGAGTTTGAATGGTCCTCTCGCTTTGCCCGTCTGTTTGTGGATGGTACGCGGTACTCATATCCAAATTAGTACCCAAAGCGTTCTGAAGTGACCTCCAGAAATTTGATGCGAATCTCGGGTCAGCGCCAACACCGAGCACAAAGATGGGTGCAGAGAAAGGGGTGTCCTTGTCGCAGGGGAGCCACCGCCTTGAGGTCTTACATTTTTGCATAGTTTAGTCCAAAGGAATCTGTCGCTCTCATAGGACCAGTCCACCGCCTGTGATGAAGAGCGCAGGCTCTTTGTGTGTCGAGTCAACGATAACCCAAATCGTATCATAGCCAGTGAGACGTCGTTAGTGGTTGCAGGTCTGGAACATAAAGCCAATGGGTGATGGTTTTGGCACATCGTTCCAGGCGGGGTTCATGTTGGGGTATGTACCCATCTAGCCTGGATCGCCTTGGTCTGTGTCGGCCCGTGACCTTAGCACAGAGATCAAATAACTTGCTAAACATACAGGGCTATGTCGGATTTCATGGTGGGACACCCTATTATAGTTTCTTATGTCTGACGGTAATTTTGGCAGAACCGGGGCGAAGAAATGATATAGAGATATTTTTGATTTGGGGTACTCCGTGCAGAATATCCACGTCAGCAAATCGCCATCACATTAACAAGGTAACCAGCTCCTGCCAGTGCGAGGACAGGGTTCCATCCGCATACGTGGTGTCCAACTTCTGGTTCTATTATACTCAGTAGCGGGTAATTGTAGCAGTGGGGTGCATTCAACAGTTCCCCCAACATCTTCCTCGCTTGGGTTCTTGAGGTCATCAGTTGTGCTTCGGGAAATTCTGTGCATGGCAAACGTTGTGCGTATTCGGGACTGGGCACTACCCTCGCAACCCATAAAATATTAGACAAGAGTGCAGTTCAATGCTCCATACACGCTCTTCGGTACGTGTTATAGTTTCGGTCCGGCTCAACAGAGGCTTCCGAAGCTTCGTCTGTGTGCTTCGCTCGGGGGTAAGTGATTATCAAGAATAGCGCCACTATACAGGATTGCAATGCGAAGGAAACGCTATCATTTGCGACCAGTGAAGTGGGCGTCTCGCAGCAAGAGTTCAAAGCGGTTGAGCGTTATTTGGAGGTGCAAAACTCATGGTATTCTTGTGTGAACATGTTCACTTCGAGTTCCGGATAGATGAGTGCACTCCAAATTTCAGAGAGCGGAACACTACTGCTCAAAGAGTTCCAAATCATGACGGGTTGTATAGTTATTTCTCATTGAAGTTTCAACTGGCGTAATGATTAGTATATCACCTTTTCTCGTTTGCACATCAACATCAGCTCTCAAATCCTTTTGAAGCGTCGCAGTAGCATGCGCATGAAATCTTTGCTTTCTGCAGGTAATGCAAGGACTTGTGTTGCACTGCTTAATCTTCGTAGTTAACAGTTTGGAACAAGCTGGATCGCATTCCGGGGGGTTCTCCACACTCAAAACTTTTGACCTTCTTTTTGCAAGTACCGCTTAGTCATTGGTTTGACGGCATCTTCGAAAACCCCTTTCATAATCTCTCGATCGTATCCAGGCTAAGACCTAAAAAATTGACGACTACACGTTGTAGCCTTTAGTCGATGTCAAACCTAAATGGCATCCCCACTCATTTGCATTAACCACCTAGCCAACCTTCCCTATCGCTCACAATCCTCGACCTTATATTCGAGACCAAGGAAATGTACTCTGTGTACCTTTCGACTGTTAGAGATAAGATAGCGCCAAAACTTTCGGATATACTATTCTGGGATACACTAGTTGGGTAATCTTTGCAAGTTGAAGGTCCATGTTTTATGTTTTTATGATTAACTTATAAGTTTTTGCATTATTGAGTCAGCTATATTCATAGATTTAGTTAAGCAATGTGTTCTGACACGTTGTGGTCTATGTAACATTAAGTAAAGAAGTAGCTTACTGCTATCGAATTAAAAGTCTGATCAAGCTTGATGTTATTGAGAAAAGATCGTCAATATGTTTGTAATAGAATATAGAAGAAGCTAAAAAAACTCAAATAAGTATTATGTTTCGTACATACATATGTTTTGGTCAATACCAAAGATTTTCTATTGGATATCTTTTAATACATATACTAAAATATAAAAAGGAGTTTTACCTGATGCTTTTTCCATTTTATTCCTGGTCTTACCAGTAAGCACTCTTTTTAAGATATAAAAGTTAGCCTTAGTGTTGTACGTTTGTTATATTTGATTTATAGGATAGACCAGTACATGAGTCAATGAAATAAGTTTTTTTTGTGGGAAATTTAAATTGTAGTAGGAATATTTGTAGTAATGCTTATAAAAGAGAAAAATAGAAAATAAAATGTGCTAATTTCTTCGCGTCACAAGAAACGTAATAAATCAAATGAATTGCTAGAGAATCAGATTTTGTATTATTTAGATATTGACGTATTTTATCGCAGAGCAGAGACAGTGTTTTTTCAGATATTAGGTTTTTGTTACGGCGAAATGTTACTGCGCGCAGACCCGACAAGGAAAAATCTTATCAATAGTCTGTTTGCACACCCATGGGGAGTAGATTTTGTGCGCAGATGTTGTTTAGAACTGTTAAATTTTGTTTGGAAAGTAGAAGTAAAAATTGGTTACGATTGTGTAATTGTGTCTAAAATATAAAGTTTCGGGGTATAAAGGTAAGGGGTTATTTGTTTATTTTTTAAAGTTATAATTAAAAATGTAAATTTATAAATTTACACTTTTAACTTCGTATAATTTATTTAATAATAGTAAAAAATCATAATTTTTATTAATTACCTTCCACTATCTGTGTATCCAAGTTTTAGTTTTGCGTAAAATTTGGCACACATATATTTTTTATGTGTTTTTTTTCTCGTTAATATGTTCTCCACCACAAATTTATAGTTTTTTGACCCAATCGGTATTATTGCTGTTATGGACTTTTTATTGACCGCCAATAGATCACACGATAAATTAGTACCTTAGTGCCGACAAGTGTTCAAGCGTTCTGATTGTTTAATTGCGGTTAAATTCATATGATTCATTTTGATGAAAGATACTCCGAAACATATGTGTATATTGTCTTTGTGTATTATTATAAAGATTTTGAGTATAGATGTTGTTTGAAGTTTGGGTTTTGTGTAACGCGAACGTTGTTATTTTTTTACTTTTGCACGAATTTTTTGTTCGAATCACCGACTAATTGTGTTACCGTATGTGTCGGGCTAGCATGCGCAGAATCTATAATTTTGTAGGTATTTTTCTAGCATATAAGTATAGTGGCTGTTTTTTTTGTCTTGTTTGGAATTGTTTCTGTTTGGAATTAATGATCATTTTGGGAGCCAGAAACCATATGTGAAGATACTCCGGTTGCGTTGCGTAAGTTCGTGGGCATTCGTGATGGTCTCGTATTTTGTCACCGAAGGCCAGTGCTTCGGAATGGCGTCGGTTCGAAACCCGCTATGGAGTTGCTCGATAACTGATCTTTAAACAGGTGATATTCCAAGGAATCAAAAGTATGTTCAATCCGTTTTGATAAAAATTCAATATCCCATATGAATTAGAAAACATATCTAGATCGGTTAACAATTCAAATGTCGCTCCATCCTAATCACCATCTGGTTTAACAATGCACAAACAAAAACAACAATATATAAAAATCATAATATCCCAGTTGCTACAAACTTTTAAACACATTATGATTTTATTTCTTCTAAAAATATAAGATGAACAACACCATCAATATATCTATTCATATCAACAGATCTAAGATGTTAGATGCTATGTTTGCCAAGTAGATATCAAACGAAAGCTATAAGAATAAAAGAGAGAAGCTAGAGAGTATTTTCATCATTTTTAAATTTTCATTTCAAAAGGGGGAAAATAGAAATGGGAGGGAGAAGTGAGTGTTACAAAGGCAAAACATGTATATATACTCCTCCAAGATGAGTATATATACTTATTGCTAAACTATTCTATTTTTCCTAAACTTAGTCAAACATTGGTCAACTTTATTTAACTTTGACAAAGATAGACTTTATTACATCATTACTACTGATAAAACTATAAACTAAGCTAAGACCAATTCCTAATAATAATTAACACTTTTATTGTTCCTAACAATCTCACTCTAAGAGTTGATTATTACAGACGCTTCATCGTCGGTAAAATCGGTCTTCCATTCATAAAAGATTCCTTTTTTCTTTAAAAAATATTTTCTGCCATTCCAAAATATTTTTTCGCCATGATTCTCCCCCTTTAGGAGGATTAACATTTCGATGTTGGTCATCATGACATGCGAAAAGTTATGGCGTTTCAAATACCTTGACTTGTTTCAAACTTCCATATTTTAGATCAGCTGGATTGGATCTTGTGGGCTTTGCCTTCATAGGTTTGATACTAAAGTTGTTGAAGATCAGATTGGATGTCTGTGTAGCAGTTGAAGGAGTGTGGAATGGCGATACAGATGAGATGTTGTATTTTGCATTGCTCGGCGAAGAAGAGTTTTTAATTATTTTTGGTGCATGAGCTGCAAATTCCTTGGATACCATACCAAATACGTCAACATGAGAAACTTCTCGATCCTTGTCAACAACTAGCTTTACTAAACGAGGCATCTCCTTTTTAATTATTTCATTTGTTTTTGTAACTGTCAGCTCAAGAACAATTGTCTTGCAGTGCTGCATAACTTCCTGGATCTTGTCTGCAAAAAATTCTCAAGTGATGAACTTGTTTTTGATATGAGATTCGAAATTGATCCTCTTAGTCTGCACAGATGCCAGAGCACTACTTCATGGTAGACTTCTTCGTCGCTTCATGCTCGAGAGATAATTTTATTCGTGTTGTGTGTGGGAGAGGAGAAACCGCTTGTCTTGATTGGAATTCAAAGTAGCAGATTTGTTGGTTGTGATTAGTATCTCATTAAATTCCTCTGTAAAATCGTATGTTTGCTGAAGAGATAAATTCACTTCCTAGGGATCTAATGAGGGAGAAGGATAATTGGTGTCTGATTCTGCCTATTATTTCTAATCTCCTGGATCTACCGACATATCAATAACCTCTTTCTCCATCACAACTTCTTCATTCATCTTAGCACTAGTATCATCAATAGTTGTTTCCTTCATAATCTCTACAACTTCGTTTTCTTTCTCAACCTCTTCATTTGTCATCTTTTGCTCAGTATCATCAAACACATGTTCTGGATATTCCTTATAACTCCCGGGCTCTATCTTAGATCCAGTATCATCATCATCATTATTATGCATAGTATCAGCAAATGCACTTGCAGAAGATTCGTCATCGTCGTCACCATCAACCAGTTTATCAATCTCCTCCCGTGCTAACATTTCTTGGACCTTAGTAATGTTTTCTTTGGCTTCGGCATCTAAAGCAGTTTTGTGTAAAGTTAGACTCAAAAGTGTTGCTTTAGCCATTTCATCCCGTTCTCTATCGATTCTGAGGAGGTGGAATAGATGGTGTATTTGTTTATTCCTTTTTGTTTGATAATGAGGTCTCCTTGAACTAGAATTCTCAGCCGTCTGCTTCATCTTCTTCGTCTCCTGTAGGAATAGCAACACAGGTATGCGTCCTATGGGCTCTGGGTGTATTCTATTCGTGCTTGGTAGAAAAAAGTCTGGTTCGCAGTTGATTCATTGGAACGATCTACCTGTCAATCATGACACCGTGTTCATACTCGCCTGTAAAATGTCATTCGTCTTTCTACACATCTCCGAGCTGTGTCTAAGTAGCGAGTCCGCAGGAATCAACTTCCCTTAACTAAGACATTTTCCGGTTGTTATACACATAACCAAAAGGAACATGCATCATTTTGATAGAGAGTGTATTAATCCTTTCAAGCCAGTTTTGGGAATATTAGGAAATCTTCTTACAGCACAGATAAAGCTTATCAAACTTGATAAATCGAGGATACTGAATAAGCGTACTTTTTCTGGAAACACATTTATTCATAAAAATCCCACCAAAAAAGAAGCAAACAATAATCAACATTGGTTCGGTTAAACCACTACAAATGAAAACAATTAAAGAGAAATAAAATTTTGGGTTGATCTTGGTTTGATCATGGCCATATGTTCTTGTTGTTAAGCATCGGTTGAACACCTTGAACATAGTCTGCCATGGTTGCGCCAGATTCTAGGTATAGAAATCACTAACTTTGTTAACAACAACTTGAAAACTAACTCTGTTCATGAATGCTTCAATAGTATGAATGTTGGCTGGTGCGACAAATGGAATATCAAGAGTTTCCACAGGTAAATAAAGAGTGTCTCGGAACTTATCTACAGTGTATGTAAATTGTTGAGTATCCAGCAAGAACTTGATAGTATTCCTTTCTTGGGGTTAAAATTCTGGTACTCTTACTCACGTTCGTCCAGAATTGTTGTAGTACACAACTGAGGGACATCAGCGATTGTATCAGTTAAAGCATAACTGAGTGGATGATCAAGTAAGATCTGCCCAACTATCTTGCATTCAGGAGAGCAAGGAATACTCTGCAACACCACATAATTGTTGCATCTCCCGATTGATTTGTATTGTAGAACAAGTTGAGCTGCTGAAATCACGTGTTGAGCCATGTGGAATACTGTATGATGACATGAACGAATTAGGGAAATGATACAAAGTTTAAAATTTCACATTTATAACATTTTTGTCTCTTTCCACTCTGTCTGTTTTATATGCTCTGGCATTTCTTTTTGAGCATATTTTGATCATTTTCTTTCTCATGTGTCAACTCTTGCTTTTTCGGGCACATGCCATACGCTTTATTCGAATTATTCTTTTAAACTCATTTTATATGCTCTGGCAATTATTTTTCGAGCATAAATTGATTTGTTTTTCACGTATGATTTTATCTCTCTTGTCTTGTGTTGAATTTTTCTCAGCATCTCAAAATGAAACTGGTTTTCGTGAAATGTTACTTCTTTAGGAAAGAATAGAGCATAAGAATGCTTTGATTTGGCAGAGATAAGACCGAATTTACAAAAAGAATTCAACTTGTGACAACCATTGAATATTCAAACAATCTAAAAGCATTAACTTCATATTTCTCATAATCTTTTAGTAAAGTGTACCATTTTGCTTGCCTCACAAAAATTCAAGCTTTAGATTTTGAAATTGAGATAAACTTTTTCAAAACAAGTTTTTTTTTTCAAAAATTTCTTGAAAACAATGATTACATAACCAATCTATTGAAACATAAATAGGATGGTCACTAAGCCACTCACTCCTCATTCTGTTCATTGCAGAAAACGGCCGAAACCAGACATGACTTAGACCCATTTATCAATGATGTACAAAAAAGAAGTCTAAATCATTGTTTGATTGATTTTTGTAAACACGTTTTTGTTTTAAAAAAAGACTTGATACTTTATACTTTTGTGTCTACATAGAGAACACTTTAGGTGTTCACAGACCTAGTTGTCGTCTCCAGATTGTATTCTCGCAGGTATGTTGGGATTTTCATATCGCGGTCAATCGATTGATCAATATTTTTGAATACGAGAAAATTTTGTAAAAAAACATGATGCAGATATATATCGAATATCTGATGTTATGGTCAGTAGATTGGCTCACTCCTCATACTAGTTAAATTCAAGAAACTGTCGTTAACTGGACACAAACTTCACCATATGATCCATTTAATCAATATAAAATATTGATTTGGAAACAAAATTATCATTGATTTCATAAGATGCCTCCTTTTTTTATAAAAAAACCATTTGAAACCTTTTGAGAATCGGTAATAAAATTTATTCCATTTCATTTTCCTTTATATATGAAACCCAAATTTCAGCCCAATAAGCCTTATGAAACCCATATTTAGACCCAAAATATCATTCAACATTTAAGCTTATTTATCAAATTCTCAAAGTTACGAAACTTGTCTTAGTTACGAAACCAATGATTACAGTCCATAAAAAGTGATAAGCTTAATGATCCTGCTTATTTTAACAGCTTATTTATCATTTTCTAACATTTAAGCTTATTTATCAATTTCTCAAAGTTACGAAACTTGTCTTAGTTACAAAACCAATGATTACAGTCCATAAATTGATATTTCCAGTGATTAAGCAATTCCAATCAAGTTATTAAGTACATATTAGCATTTTACCTCAATCAATTTCATTTTCTAAACACCTTTCAAATTTACGAAATCCTAGATCTGACCGAAACCTATTTAATCAATTAAAACAACAATTAATAACACAATAATGATAAATAGGACTCGATTCTTACGTTTTCTAGCACAAGAGTTCAACAAATCGATTTTGATCGAAGATTCTTTAACATGAAAGCTCAAATAAGTAAGAGAGATTACGAAACCTAATCTTTATTGATTTTACGAAAGTGATACAGTTTCGTACGTAACTGTGACTTTTATATCTCCAAAAATAACTTTCATACTTTGGCAAATTTAGTCCCTTAAGTTTCTTACATAAGCTATTTAAACCTTACGAAAGAAACTTTTGAACTTTGACAGTTTTAGCCCCTTGAAATTCTTACGTAAGCTATTTAAACCCTACGAAAGCTACTTTCCAACATTGTCATTTTCAGCCCATTGAGATACTTTCGTAAACAACAAACATCCATACGAAAGTTTTTTTGCATTTTCTCCTTTTAATTTCAAAAGTTACTTTCGTATGCCTTTTTCTCTAAAATTTCATAACCCCCCCTTGAAGTTAGACCACTTTTTCAATTAAGTTCCTATTTTGA
>BQNB010194380.1:0-11456 GCA_026074375.1 Tanacetum coccineum
CTAGTATAAAAATTAATACTGCTAGGTTCAGTTAGTACTGTTGTGTACATATCGATTGGTGTGACTGCTAGAAGCTTTCTTTGAAGGGAGGACTATGATGGTAACGTGTTCCTTCAGTGTTGGTTGTAACCACACAACAAATGGTCATCGATTCACCATGTCTAACAGACATAAAGAACTGACTAGTCTAAAGCAAATGGCCTTGGTAAAGACTTCTCAAATCCGTTGATGGTTAATAGTTTACCAAAAACTATATGGTTATCAATGCACCATGTTATTATGAATCCATTTGGCTTAGTCAAATCAAAGGCCTTGGTTAAAACTTCCCAAATCCGTTATGGCTGGTTGTTTGCCAAATAACTTATTAAACAGTCCAATGGACCACCTTCTTAAAGAGGGTATACACCTGGAAGTGGGGAGTAAAGTTTGGAATTAAGGAATTGATGGCAAACTGTACCCAAATTGTCTGCTTTATGAGGAAAAAGAATAGAGAGATTTGGTGAGTTCAAAAATAGAAAGAGAGTTGTGTGTGAAAAACAGAAATGAGTGTTTGGTAAGAAAAAGAATTGAGAGATATTTTGTAAGTTTAAAAACAGAAAGAGAGTATATAAGAGTCTACATTGGTGTTGAATATCTTTGATGGATCAAGTTTGGAGTTAATACTGCTTAGTACCAAAGTCTAAAGAGTGACTTTTGTTAAAATTATGAAGCTCCTTTAAGAGAGAAATCCTTTCAGTGACTAACTCCTCGTTGCTAAGCCCATTATCGAATAACTTGTCAAGATCAGACAACCGAGCTTTGATAGAAAAGCAAGTATCATTAGAGCGTTTTATATCATCTTTACACCACTCTTTTATTGAAGCTTTAAGTGCCTGAAGCTTTTTCTTTAAAAGAATAATCTTATTAGAATCATTAGAACTTGAATAGCTCCATGAATCCTTAATGAGTTTATCAAAACCTTTCTTGTGAAACCAAGATTGATAGACACGAAAAGGGGATGGCCCATAATCAGTAACAACTTCGCGCATAATGATGGGTCTGTGATCGGAAAGATGCCTGTCAAGACAAATAGCTGACAGAGAAGGAAATTTCAGAAGTAAACCTTCAGAAATTAAAAACCTATCCAATTTACTCATTTTCTTGGCCGATTTGATAGCCCAAGTAAACGAATATCCTTCAAGGGGAAGATCAATAAGCCCAGCAGTAGAGATGAAGTGATTAAAAGCATTGGCGGCCGTTTCATTAAAAATCGTCCCAAACCTTTCTTGTTTTGATCTAACTTCATTGAAATCGCCTAAAATAATGCATTCTCCATCCCATGTATCAATAATGTGAGTAATATATTCCCAAAGAGATTTCTTCTCAGAGATATCTTGTGGAGCATAAATAGAAACAAACATAACCTTAGTAGCAGTAGAAAGCCAAGTACCACGAACCGCCACAAAATAATCAGAAATGGTGGCATTATCTTTAACAAAGCTATTAGGATCCCACACACATAGAATTCCTCCTGAAAGACCAACAGAAGAACTAAAAGAAAAGTCGAAAAAAGAATTACCCCATAAATCTTTGATAGAAAAAAGATTAATGCTCTCCAACTTTGTTTCTTGAATAGCAACAAAGTTAATCTTATTCTTAGTGTTTAACTCCCGAATCCACTGTTTCTTGGCTGATTGGCCAAGACCTTGAATGTTTAAAGACATAACATTCATTTAAAGACCATGGAATCTCCATGAGAGGCTACAATATCCTCTAAGTTTTTCTTGCATCCGGCCATGTTGTATCCCATAGTTTGTCCGACTTCCACCAAGTTTTCAATAACATCCATAATTGATCCTCCAGTTTTAAGGCTAAAGGATCGGTTAACGCCACTAACATTTTGAGATCCCCCTATATTAGGACTGATATCAGAATGCACAGGCAGATTAACACTAACACCAACATTTACCTCTTGAGTGAAACCAGGAGGGTGAGAAGGATCGCTATCCTGACCCGCCTCCTTATTATCTTGCTTATTAAGAATGTTGTAAATACCAAAAGGATCTTCTGATATCTTATCTTGAGGAGGTTCCTGTTCATTAATAACGTTTTCGATATTCTCATTCATGAAGCTAGACTCTGAAACATGATCATTCGCATCCCCAGTAATTGAATTATTTTTTTCGTCTCCTACGAATTCATCATCAGAAGATGATTCACAAAATTCATCGTCTAGTTCAGGAGACCATGGTTCTAGTTCTCTAATTCGAATCCAATAAACTTTCCCTTTAACAATGATTTTGGTACGATCATTGATAATAGTACTAACCTTGGTAGTCACACAGACTTTTCTGTACGGCAACGAACTATCCTCTACCAAATCGACAGGAGTCAAAGTACCCCAAGGAGACACAATTTTGGAGAGCGCTTTGTTGTTCCAAGCACACATAGGGAGTCCTTCTATAGCAATCCAAACAAGTCTGATATCGCTCACAAAAG
The DNA here is from genome assembly GCA_026074375.1 of Tanacetum coccineum. Lineage (NCBI taxonomy): Eukaryota > Viridiplantae > Streptophyta > Magnoliopsida > Asterales > Asteraceae > Tanacetum > Tanacetum coccineum. The sequence continues at coordinate 2,479 of BQNB010194380.1, forward strand.
AATTATTAGCATTACCAAGTTCATGGAACCAATTCAATACACCAGCATGATTAATCAATTTTTCTTTGGAAGCACAAGATTTGGATTGGATCAGGACCCAGTACCCACCAAGATAAGAGATCTTTATGTCATCAAAGCCCTCATCGTTAAGGATGACAGAAAGGTTAGATAGGGCGTTAATATCTTTAATTTTCCCAATAGCAACACAAGAGAGATCATTGGCTGATAAGCAATCATCATCAAGAGCAATAGCAGGTGAGGAATCATGAATCATATTAGAAGATGACAAATTATTAGGCTGGTTCGATTTCAACACAGAAGCAAACGAATTATTCCTGGTTTCTTTATTCCCATTCGTTGGCCTAACATTAGGCTCCTTGAACCCACCTAAATGTCTATCATCACTCTTCGAATTACGAATGTTCCTGCCATTCAAAGGTGGCCTGCCAAATCGTGCCTTATTTGCCTGTAACTTATAACGACCAACCCATACCGTACATAAATTACCCACCAATCTTTCCACATTAGAAACATTGATAAATTTGACAAATCCAAATCTTTTACCTTCCTTTGATCTCTTCAGTGGAATGAAAGAATCAACAACATGTCCATACTTATTACAAGCATGAAACAGATCCTTGGCCGAAAATGTCTCTGGAAGATTAGACACGTAAATCGAAATCGAGATCTTAGCCACGTCGTCTTCATAAGATCTATAACCATGTTTCTTCCTCGAAACTTCATGCCAATCGTCGATACCCATGATAAACAGATGAGATGAGTTCTTTAGATTGAAGGGAGATCTTGGGTTTAGGGTTTAATGGAGGCGAGGAGAAAAGGAAACGGAAATGGAGTCAATTTGGGGTTGATTTAAAAAGAGATTAGATTGAAGGGAAAACAAACAGATCTAAACCTTAAATCCCAAGATGAGAAGATCGCCTAACACGCTCGATATGGGCTTAATCAATGAATGATTGAACCCAATTTCAGGGGTTATAACGAATTCAAACACTAAGGGATAAAAGAACTGATGAATAAATAATAAACTTACCAAACTCAAAAATATTATTAAAGTAGCAGATTCGGTATATCTATCAGTCTAAACCTGCTAAAACCCAAATACCAAACATATCCTAAATGCTTTTGTGTAATAATTTTAAAATTTGCTTTGAGTATATATTTAAAATACAACAACTGAGGTGCTGTTTGTTTGATGACTTTTGAAGCTCGGATATAACTTTGACTTTGAAATTAATTGTTTCGTAACTTTTATAAAGAAAATTTGTAAGTAGGGCTGTAAACGAACTGAATGTTCAGTGAACATTTCGTAAACCGTTTGGTAAAAAGTTCGTTTATGTCGTTTATTTATTAAATGAACGAACATGAACAACATTTTGTGTTCGTTTAGTTAAATGAACGAACATGAACAAAAGTCTTGTTCGTTCATTTATGTTCGTGAACGTCCGATTATTCGTTCGTTTATGATCGTATATATGTTTATGATCGTCTATCGTATATTTTTTATTATATAGTTTTAAACTTGTTTTACTTAAACAAAACAACACTTATAAAACACAATATGGTGTATATTATTGTGAATCTTATGTTTATTTACGGCCGATCGTTTATGTTCGTTTAGTGTCTAAATGAGCGAACATAAATGAACATGAACAACCTTATTTTTTAATAAACCAACATGAACAAGAAAATTTATTCGTTTAAACGATCGTGTTCGTTTATTTGTCCGGCTAAAATTAAATAAACGAACATGAACAAGATTCCGTCTGTGTTCGTCCAATTCGTTTACAGCCCTATTTATGAGGTTTACTCCCACTAACAAGTACTATTTCCAATCTCTAGCAAAACATGAGTTTATCTATTTTTGGTGGGTCCATGACATACATCTTTTTGTCTTATTCGTATATATAAGTCTTATAAAATAGTAAATCTTTATTTTAATCTTTTCCTGACAATTTAAAATAGTATTTTTAATTAAATATAATTTTTTCTCTTATATAATAAAAAACAAATCCAAATCTTAATTCAAATTTAAATTCAAATCAAAATACAAATTCTAAACCCATCAACAAACCAAACGATCCTGAATGTATTTTGTTTGATGATTTTATAATATAATTTGGATTATGCAAATATGAAATTTTCAAGTTTTAATTGAGATATACGAAAATTAAATAAACATAAGGTCCATTAACTTAAGTATTTATTTTGTATACATTCATACATATTATTTTAAGAAAGGAAAGCGAGTACAATGTTGGAAACTTAAATAATTAATCTTTTATATAGTAAAAAAAACGTTTAATGAGAATTTGTATTTCAAATATCAATTCTTCCTTCATTTAGTAATAGTTTTTAATTTAAATTTTCTTTTTTGATTTTTTATAATTAATTAAACCTAATTATTTCTTAATTTGACCAAAATTCATTAAAATTCATTTTCATATATTTTTTTAGAAAAATTATGTGAAACCTTTGTGTGTCATAAGTATAACAAAAAGAACTTAAAAAAAAGAAGAAGTAATCTATAAAAAAATCAAAAAGGGTTAAAAAAAAAAAAAAAAAACAAATAAACCTCACAACAATTAACAAATTCAACCACAAACCAAAACCCTAAACTAAACGATGTTCAATAACTAAAGTCGTATATTACAATCGAATTATTCTTAACCATTGTTAAAAATTAAAAACTATCGATCCAATGTATGCTTTTTTGTTCTTATTCATTCACTTGGGGTTCGTTTGATATTTAATTAATGATTCTTGATTTTAGCTTTAGGGTTGATGTGTAAGATTCTTATTATATATATACTCATTTACCATTACATATACTGTCAAAAATAGTAACGGGCTACTGTTCATCGATGAACAGTGATGGTTACTGTTCATCGGCCGAAAATTTTTTTTTTTGGTAATTTTTTTTATACCGGTGGTTACTGTTCATCGGCCGAAAAAAAAACTTTATACTCCCATCGACCCAATTTTTTTTTTTTGGTTAAATTTTTTTTTATACCGGTGGTTACTGTTTATCGGCCGGAAAAAAAAAAAAACTTTATACTCCCCCCTTCTTTCGTAAAAAATAAGAAGAAAAAAAAAATTACGTTTACGACTTTCTATCGGCATGGGAAAAAAAAATATATATGTATCCCCTTTATTGAAAAAAAAAATTTTGTCATTTAATATGAGAAAAAACAAACTATTAAACATGAGACCGAAGAAATTAACCCGAACAAAAAAAAATGCTCCGCAATAACGCGCGAAAAAATAACGCCCGCAGCAACGCGCAGGTAATCTTTGCTTGTTTAATTTCGTTTTCTATATTTTTTGATAGGTTACTTTTAAAAAATAATCAGATTGAGTAAGCCTTTGATTATTTAATAATTTATGTTAAGTTGAAATTTTGGCTAAATATTGAGGTATATACATTTATTTGTATGTAAAGAAGAACAACTGTGAATGATTTTGTAGATTTAATTGTTAAATATGCTATATGGTGAGGAACTAAGAGAAAAGTTTACAGTGGAACAGACACCTGGTTTGCTGAAGCACGCGAATTCTCCACAAATTATCAAAATTGCGAGGTATATTGCAATTGTTTGGTTTTTAATGAACTTTTTGTTTGAAAAGCTATTAAAGGGTCTATTATTTTTGTTAGATTTTTCCATAATTTTATTGGATAGGAAAACTTTTCGACTCTTATATGGGGTTTAAGATTAGGTTCTAGAACTGCAACACCAAATGGTGAGGCTTCAGCAATGGATTCAGGGTCAGCAAACCCATGCGGATATGTGTTAGGTTCAATAGTAGGTTCTGGATCCTTCACTCCAAATGGTAACCATTGGGGTTCAAGACTGTGTTCTAGTACTTTGACCCTAGATGGCGGTGAACCGTACCTAATGAAGAGTCAGATTTCTAAGGTGGCATCGCTTGCCAAATCGGCTATGAATTACCCCAAAAAGAGAAACCTTAATTGATCACAAAGTTTCGTTGAGTTGACCCATTTAGACATCATAAACCATCTAAAGTCATCTTTTAGAACCTCATCAGTTCGTCATTGGGATTCATTAGACATCGAAAAAAGGGATTTAAAGAAGATCACGAGTCTTTGTGAATATTGTGAATAACCCTCTGCTGTCATTCAATAAAAAACATCAAATTTTTGATTTTCTTTATAAAAAACTGTTATAAATAGTTTGAACTTTTAACAAAGAATTTGGTAACATGGCTTTTCATTTTGATCATGATACTCTCATAAAACCTTTTAAACCAGTTGCATATTTACGATCTAGCTTACTGTTACCAGACCTAAGCTAAATGGGCAGACATTGTATTGTGTGAGTCGGCGTGAAAAAATAACAAGCTTCTAAAGGTGAGGCACACCTTTCTGAATTTTTTAGGTTTTTCATATTTTCATAAAAATATTGGCATGATTATGTTGTTGAAGTTCTTTTTGAAACAATATCTTTAGCCTTCTACAATTTTACATTTTATCTCTTTATCTATTAGATGGTAAGCAATCAAATATATATTAGCTTTGGTTAACCCTCTATTGTAGTCCCAGTTGTTTTTATCTGATCATTTTACTGCGAATTAAGCACTTTTATCTACTTATTTTGAGTCCTTTTAGGATGATTCCACTAATGGGTCGAAAAAGTGGGACATGAGTCAAAATCGGGTAAGAAATATTGTTGCTCTTAGTATTAGTATAAAGTCTATAGGGTGTTTGGGATTGCATATACCAGGCACAATCACCCAATCAGGCACCTTCTAATCAAACTGCTACTATATCTAAATCGCAGCCGTATTCTGTCCTGACAACCTCAAACTATTCACTAAATGAATCGGCAACTTAACACATATCTCAACCATACAGTTGTATGGCTTATCTTTTCTTTGATTTTTTATTGTAAATTTGCTTGCAATCATACCCATTGATGACCGACTACTTAAAATTAGGCCACACAAATGGGCAGGTAATACAAATGATTTCTTGATCCAGGAAGTATCTTAACGAGTTGTAAAAGAACAGTTAATCTTAATGATTTTTATAATTTAAAAACATGTATCAAGAATTTTTTGCAAAAAATAGAATCAACCACTATGATATACCATTGATATGTTATAATAGTAACCTTTATTGTTCTATGGGTTGTTTTTATGTGCTTATTTTCCTGCCAATTAAGCATTTTTATCTTCTTATTTAGAGTCCTTTTAGGATGATTCCATTCATGGGTCGGAAAAGTAGGACATGGGTCAAAACTAGGTAAGAAAGATGGTTGCTTTTAGTGTTAACTTCAAGTCTACGGGGTGTTTGGGATTGGATATACCATGCACAATCACCCAATTAGCCACGGGCGATATTGCTACCTTTGCGAGTTAGATGACATTATAAGATTTAATTTAGGTTCATTAGAGGTAAGAATTTAGCCAAGTTCATTGTTAATGGATACAACCTACAAAATATATAGCACTAAGTGATTTCGGGTATACCAAACCCGCGACCCATGCTTTAACCCTTTACCAACCCGTTTAACATATTGTTTTCCACCTCAAAAATCAAGAAACATACTCGATGTGAGTTGGTCAAAAATAAATTCAGAGATTACTACCTGTGTAAGAATCCGTAAATTCAGGTAATTAATATATTCGTATTTTAATTCTATTTTTACCTTTAAGTAAATTTGTACTTTTACTTTGAGAAAAATTTAAAGGTTTTATTATCTATCCGATTAGTAAATCTTCGTTTCTATATAAACTTGAACTGTGTTTAGAATTAATATTCGTCTTGTGCCCTACATAATTTATTTTTTCAGAAAAGTATCCCGAATGATGTAGAACAATTTTTATTCTAATCGTTTTTGCTTCGTGGTTCCGCCTTAACTTTCGGAATATTTTTCGCTAGTACCCGTTAGGCTCAAAACTAGCCACCTATCTTAAAATTTATACAAAACTAAACTATAAAACACACCCTCAAGCACACCCATTTGGGCGGCACAAGGGATCCACATGGGTCTTCCATATGGCACCATCTCCTCATAAGCTTGCATGTTTAGCATGCATTACTTACACAAAACCACTAACTCTTGTTTATTTCTCATAGTTCTTGGTATAAAGAAATTACTTCTCTCTCTTTTGTCTCTCTATTTGGCCGATCATCCTAAGCCTCCAAAACACCGATTCCCTACAAATTTTCTAGTTAAATTTATCTCAAGTTCAATCTATCATGTACTAGTTAAAACCTTCCATGTTTGTATAACTTCTTTAATATTTAGTCACCATCAAGATCATCATTTTATAGGTTATAGGGGCTGAATTAGATGAATGATTTGAAGGGTTTATATATTGAAAAATAGAGTTGTTGTAGTTGGGTTATTGTGATTTTGAGCTTGGTTTTGTTGGTGGATTTTGGTGTTGGTTGATTGATATTGCAAGATTTGTTTTGAGAAGTATATTGGGTTGATATTAATTTGGGTAAAATGATGAGTGAGGGTTGATATTGTTGGCTTTGGTTTGGATTTTATTTGTGTGTTGTTGGGTTAAGAATTTTAGCAAGAAAGAAGTAGAAGTTGTGTTGATTTTCTAGGCTTAAAATCTTTGCTTTTGTAAGACTTCCTTTCTTGTTCTTCATATTATTATTGAGGAGAGGTTAATATTTTGTTATAGCTACTGCAAAAATTGTATTTTTATGTTTATGAGGTGTGTGATGATCAAGTATGGCATTGTATAGGATTTTGGAGGGATAAGTATAGTGTTTGGATTGATTTTGTAAAGAGTTATGGGACTATTTTTATACCAGTAGCAAAATGGGTTATTTACGAATTATTTTTGGTTATAAGGCACCTCGGAAAATTGATGGAAATATAGGTATATGTCTCAGGAACATGTAGTTCTTTGGATAGGGCAATATCTCCTCCGGATGATTAAGATATAGCCGTTTTACTAAAACTAGTCAAATCCGGCATACTGTTGGGAAAAGGGTTATAACCTTAGATTTTTCACTAAAAATGTAAAAGAGAAAGTTTCTACCTGTATAAGACACTTAGGGCTATCACCTCCATTTGGCCTTACATCAATAGCTATTATAGGGCTTACATATTTGGTCACCAAGGGTAAATTGGTCTTTTCACATAGTTTTGAGACTTTTAAAAATATAGGGCTTACATATTTGGAAAAGAGACTCAAAATTCTTTCCTTAGGCGAAAGACTTGTATTTTTATCAATTACGGATTGTAAATTATAGGTTCATAAAGTTGGTTAAAAACAGAATTTGGGAATGAATTGTTGTATTAGACGTAAAATGAAAACGTTTTAAATCTTGTTAATTAGGTTATAAGACATAAAGATAAATATATGTTTTGGGACGTATTAATACAGATTAGACATGATGCTTGAGTAAATATTAATTCCTTAAACCTTAGTGCAATGCCATACTAGTTACGGAAACACATCTTACAAACACATGTTTATTTTTACGTATCGCCCACTATTTCATTATTCTAAATCACCCCGTATCTTTTAGGTGGTACATAGTGGTTTTTGCTTAACCGACGATCTTATTATTTTCTAATCTCATATGCTTAAGGTGAGTTTATAGTCCCCTTTTTATTACTTACTTGATTTCATAAAATTTCAGGGGAGATTATATGATATGCTTTAACTTTTGAACGCAAGTACTTTTAAAACTATATGATATACTAATTATTGCCTGATATTAATGCCTAAGTACCTTTACCGCTGCTTAAGTCCCCTTTCTATCATGAACCATTAGTTGCTATTGTAGTAAGCATGAATGTTGTGGATAGATCTATCAGGACTGAAAATCTCTGTCCCGAATTACGATTTCATGTTGACCATGTGACGCATTTAACATTTGATGTACTTTTAGGATTATTAGCAGTATACCCTACTTTTATTTGGGGCAAAATCTGTTAAGGTTTCGGGGTCATAAGCTTAGGGCATTAATAACTGTTTTGACATGAATGTGTTTTATGGTCACCATTTACTTAAATCTTGCGGTTCATTCATTTTACTTATATAAACCTATGAATTCACTTAACAATTTGTTGACTTTTTAGCATGTTTTAATCTCAGGTCCTAAGGTGTGATTTGCTGGATGGGAGCCGCGGGGATATCAAGCAGATGTATTCTGTTATCTTTTATTTGATGCAAACTTGTGAAATTTATCTTATGAAACTTATGTCATCTTTTAAAATTGTGTTGGTTTGGATAAACTTATGAATGTTTTAAACCTATGTGTCATTTTGAAAACTGTTGGGACCAATATTGTAACTCTGATATTTTATAAAGCATCAAATGTAAACTTGTTTAAAAATGTCTCTTTCGAGGTCGTTTCCTATCACTTGATTTTTGTGCCGTGACGTCGCACCTTAATTGTTACCATTTTAATGCAGTCAGATTTTAGGGGTGTGACAGATTGGTATCAGAGCCAAGGTTATAGAGAATTGTGTTGATCCTAATAGAATAGATCTTGCTTAGCTTGTATAAGGCTAAGTTGTATTGAATAAATCCAAAACAACTATAATAGAAACTTTGATTATGAATATCAAAGACTATGCGGAATCTAGTCAATTATACTAAGAAGAATTTTAATGAAACAGTAATGAATAAGATTAATAACAAAACAGTTTACCAAACATTCAGCCTCAATATAATACGAACACTCTTAATAGTGTTAGGGTTTACAAAACCTTAAAGCCATGATAATTCTATGAATGACTCCTTTTATACACCAAGGAGTCCTAATGAGATTACAATATTTTCCTAAGTCATCATAATCTTCAAAACAAATAACTTATACATATCTTTTACAAAAATATCTCATACATATCCCATAAGCCATCTGATGACATCAAATAACGTGTATTTTATAGCATCATTTATCCCATGTATATTACCCATTTTGTATAATTATTGCAAAGAATTGTTACTTAATCGTTTGT
>BQNB010194382.1:0-11455 GCA_026074375.1 Tanacetum coccineum
ACTTTATACTGCAGACTTCGACGAAACAAAAGAGTTCCATTGGAATGAAGGGACAAACGACCCGAAAACCCAAGAGAGGTATATCCACCTATCCTCGATATCACCAATTTCTATTACTTTCTCAACCTTCTTGAATTATACGATTCCATGGCTAATCTCGATGATGAACCCATGTGGGCAGCTGACCATGTTGTCGCCCCGACTCCCGGTCCGGCAATCACCAAACCTGCAACTGCCAATGAATTTTAAATCAAAGGTAATCATTTGACTCTTGTCAAAATAAACCAATTTGATGGTAGAATTAAAACCGATCTTCACAAACACATTCATGAATTTTTTGATGTATGTGACATGTTCAAATACGGAGCAACCGAGAACGAAGTCGTCCGACTTATGATGTTTCCCCTATCACAGGTGAAGCAAAAACTTGGTTAGATGAACTTAACAAAGGAACTATTGCATCCCCGGAGGAATTTCGAACAGCTTTTATAAGTAGATTCTTTCCCCTAGCTCTTTTCGATCGACTTCTCGGAGAAATCCAAAGATTTTCCCAACTCGAACATGAAACTCTAACTGATGCATGGCTTCACACAAAAGAATTACTAAGAAATTATCATGGACACGGTTTAACCAAAGGCAATATAATCAAAATCTTTTATCACGACCTTAACAAAATAACTCAAGAAGCCTTAAATGTCGCAGCAGGAGGCATCTTTCTTTATAAAACCCTAAATCAAGCCTATCAACTTCTCGAAGACATAGTCTTACTGAAACTTGACTGGGCTAAAAACCAAAAACCCAAAGCTCTTGTTTGTAAAACTGTAGCTTTCGCAGATGAAGGCAACAGTAATTCTGATACTGACAAAATTATGGCAAGAATGGATGCCATGGCCATAAAAATGGATGCTCAGTACAAAGAAATGAAATCCCGTACCGAATGCAATAATTACAAAGGTAATCACTCAACCACAGATTGCAACGACGATAACATACCCATGTCTCGCGAAGCAGATTTGAAATTTATGCAAACAATTAAGTGAATTTCAACAATCAACAAATGCTTTTGTCAAAGAAACATTCATGGACCTTAAAACTAAACTAGAAGCTATAACTAAAAACCACTAAGCCTCAATCCATAATTTAAAAGTAAAATTTGACAGACTTCCTGACAAGCAATCTGCTCGACCTTCTTGATCTCTTCCAAGCAATACTCAACCAAACCCTAAAGGTAACTCATCTAAACCATACCAACCACCTCAAACTCGAAACGAGCATGTAAATGTCATATCCACACGAAGTGGTAGATCCTATGACCCACTCACCAACCCAAATAATCCTCAGAACAATTCACAAACTCCTATTGATTTCAATAGTGATGATGAAGGTGAAGAACCAACACCTCAACCTCAAACACCAAAACCAAAAAAAGAAGCACCTACCTTCAAACCATATAAACTAAGAATCTCATATCCTCAACGTCTTCGAAAAGAGAAAATGGAACACAAAACGGAAAATTCATGAATATGATTTGTGCCGTTCGAATCAACGTACCCCTTGTTGATGTTTTAGCAGGAATGCCAAACTATGGAAAATTTCTCAAAGAACTTGTTAGCAACAAACATAATATTGAACAGATCTCATCAGCTTTTCTTAGTGATGAAAGCTCAGCTGTTATTCAAACCAAAGTTCCACCCAAACTCGGAGACCCCGAAAGTTTCCTTATTCTATGTACCTTCAACAAAACTTTCTCTTGCAGTGTCTTGGCTGATCTTGGCGCTAGCATTAATCTTATGCCATATTATATATATGCAAAGTTATCTCTCAAAACCCTCAAACCAACTAAAATGAGCATAAGATTAGCAGACTGATCTTTCCAATACCCTATTGGAATAGCTAAAAATATGCTAGTCAAAGTTGGTAAATTCACCTTCCTTGGGGATTTCGTTATTCTCAAAATGGAGGAAGATAGCAAAGTTCCTCTTATCCTAAGAAGACCTTTCCTACATACCGCAAATGCAGTAATTCACGTAAAACAAAAACAACTCAATCTTGGAGTTGGCTCAGAACGAATGGTCTTTTCGATCGATTCAGTAATGAAACATTCATATTCTAATGATGATACATGTTTTAGCATTGATGTCATTGATGAAATCTTAGAAGAAGATTTTGATTCTCTACTCGATGAAGGAAGCAAAATCCTTTATTCATCATAGGAATTCCCTTCGAAGATAAAATCTTGGCTGAATTTGATGAATTTATAGCCATGAATATCAAAGAAAATACTGAACCCGAAATTAATGAAGAAGAAATAACTTTCAAAAAAGTCACATTCGATACAGATTATAAAATCAAGAAATCTCTTGAAGAACCTCCTACGGATCTTGAACTCAAACCTCTTCATGATCACCTAGAATACGCATTCTTGGAAGAATATTCTTTTCTTCATATGATCATATCATCCCAGCTCTCTAAACAAAACAAAAATAAACTCATCTCTGTTCTTAAAAGACACAAGTAAGCTTTTGCTTAGAAAATAACAGATATTCCTGGTATCCGTCCATCTTTTTGTAAACATAAAATTCAACTTTTAGATGACAAAAAACCAGTTATTCAAAAGCAAAGATGATTAAACCCAAACATGAAAGAAGTAGTTAAAAACGAAATAGTTAAACTCCTTGATACATGTATAATATATCCAATCGCCGATAGCCCTTAGGTAAGCCCATCCATTGTGTACCAAAGAAAGGTGGTATCACAATACTCACAAACCAAAAAGATGAACTTGCCCCAACTAGAACCATTACGGGTTGGCGAGTTTGTATTGACTATCGTAAACTTAATGAAGAAACCACAAAAGATCACTTTTCATTGCCATTCATGGATCAAATGTTAGAAAGACTCGCAAGAAATAAATACTTTTGTTTCCTCGATGATTTTTTTGGATATTTTCAAATACCGGTCGATCCTATGGATCAAGAAAAAACAACCTTCACTTGTCCTTTCAGAACATACACTTATAGGCGAATGCCTTTTGGCCTTTGCAATGCACCCGACACTTTTTTTAGGTAAAGGGTTATGAACCCGCCACTTTTCAGAGGTGCATGTTAGCAATCTTTCATGACATGATCAAAGAGTCTGTGGAAGTATTCATGGAAATTTCTTCGTCTTTGGAAACTCTTTTGACACTTGTCTCCACAATCTTGACAAAATGCTCAAACGTTGTAAAGATGCTAGTCTTGTCCTAAATTGGGAAAAATGTCACTTCATGGTTTAAGAAGGAATTATTCTCGGACACAAAGTGTCCAGAGCGGGACTTGAAGTTGACAAAGCCAAAATCGACATAATCTTTAAACTTCCACCCCTACTAATGTGAAAGGCATTAGAAGCTTTCTGGGACATGCCGGATTTTATAAACGCTTCATAAAATACTTCTCTAAAATTTCTTGTCCTTTAACAAAATTACTTGAAAAAGATACTACAATCGATTTCGATCATGAATGTCACAAAGCATTCAGTTCATTAAAAGAGAAACTCACATGCACCCTAGTAATCATAAGCCCGAATTGGAACCTTCTATTTGAGCTAATGTGTGATGCAATCGAATTCGCAGTTGGAGCAGTCTTAGGACAAAAAGATGGAAACATTTTCACCCCATCTATTTTGCAAGTAAAAATCTAAATGCAGCTCAGCAAAATTATACAGTTACAGAAAAAGAACTCATGGCTGTAGTTTTCGTATTTTATAAATTCAGACCCTTTATGGTGTTATCCAAAACAGTTGTCTACACCGATCACTCAGCCCTTAGACACCTCTTCAAAAAGCAAGATGCTAAACCACGTCTCATACATTGGATATTGCTATTAAAAGCATTTGGTATAGAAATAAAAGGCAAAAAAAAGTACAAAAAATGTTGCCCTGATCGTTTATCTCAAATTCAGAATGACGAGACAAGTGAAGATGGTGCAATTAATGATAACTTTCCTGGCGAAACCCTTATGGAAATTAGTGCCAAAGAAATACCATGGTTCGCAGACTTTGCAAACTATTTGGTAGGTGACATTATACCTAAAAGGATGACATATTAAAAGAAAAATAAATTCTTATCGGATTTAAAAAACTACTTTTTGGAAGAACCACATCTTTTCAAAGTATGTCCAGACGGTATGATTAGACGCTTTGTCTCAGGACTAGAAACTCGTACTATTACAGATCAATGTCACTACGGACCTACCGGTGGATATTACGGACTTGCCACAACAGCTAAAAAAGTATTAGATTCTGTTTTTTACTGCCCATATCATAAAATAAGCTCATACTCTAGTTCGCCTATGTGACACATGTCCAAAAAACTAGAAATATATCCAAAAGAGATCAAATGCCGTTAAATAGCATCTAGGTATGCAAAGTTTTTGACATATAGGGTATAGATTTTATGGGACCATTCCCAAAATTATACAAATTCAAATATATCTTAGTCATTGTAGATTATGTATCCAAGTGGGCTGAAGCTCAAGCTCTACCAACAAACGACGCTAGATTTGTTGTATCCTTTCTTAGAAAGCTATTTTGTCATTTTGGAATGCCAAAATCCCTCATAAGCGATAGAGGAACTCACTTCTGTAACAAAATAATGGAAAAAACAATGAAAATATATGGTGTGACTCATCGATTCTATACATCCTATCACCCTCAAACGAGCGGCCAAGTTGAAAATACAAACAGAGCCCTCAACAGAATCCTTGAAAAAACAGTGAAAGACAATCCTACTGTTTGGTCAAGAAAACTCGATAACGCTCTGTGGGCCTTCAGAACCACTAAAAAAACACCAACCGAAACCACACCCTATAAACTTCTATATGGAAAAAACTGTCACTTGCCATTTGAAATTGAACAGCGTGGGGCACTTAAAAATTGTAATCGTGATGTCATTGCGGCCGGTGAGAAAAGAATGATTCAACTTCATGAATTAGACGAACTCCATCATCAGGCATATAAAAATTCTCGTCTATATAAAGCAAGAACCAAAGTCTGGCACAATAAAAAATTAAAAATAAGAAAAGACTTTGAAAAGGGATACAAAGTGCTGTTATTTCACTCAAAATATAAAATCAAACAGCCAAAAATCCGATCTTAATGGCTTGGACTATATATTATGAAACAACAGTATCCATCCAGATATGTTGAATTATATGGAAAAGATGGAAAAACTTTTATTGTTAATGGCCACAGACTCAAGCTATATCATGAAGAAGACACCTATAATGACCGAAGGGAAGAACTCACACCCTTCTTTCCTAAATAATGAACCACCGAAGAAGGAGTCTAGCTAATGACTCTAAAAAAATTAAGCGCTTCTCGGGAGGCAACCCGTGCTTTAACTCCTTTCAACTTAAGTGTTGAGGAGGACCATGTAAATATATATCTAAAAACAAAAACAAAAACAAAAAAATTTTGAAAAATCAAAAATCCCAAAAATATTTCTTTTTGTGTGTGTTTTGTTTGTTTATTTTTGCAGGTAAAAGAAAACAAAGAAAAAGAATAAAAATGATGCTCGCTTATGGATAGCTCTCTCGCAGCTATACTCTCTTTTGCCCCGGGAAGTTTTCGTTTTCCCTTAATTTTCTCTATTTTTATGTTTATCAGTTTTTATATTGAGGGCAATGTTCAACTTAAGTGTGTAGGAGGAGTCAAATAGAAAAAATTAAAATATCATTCCCTCCATGCTTACCCTATAATCTGGACACGTTTTAACTTATATTATAAAAATTAATATATATTTTTTTTCCAAAAATAAAAAAATGTATCTCAACTAGTAAAGCAAATCCACTCGGATTGACATTGTAACTAGCACAAAATAATCCACTAAATTGTGAGGTAAATTCTAGCCTTTAATGTATATATTTTGCATATTTTATGAGAGTGTCAAAAATTTAGTAGCTCTAGAACTTGCGCTTGATTATCATTTACTAGACCACAGTGAGGTTAATTTATAGACAAATTCGCATGATAAGAGGTAAAATAATCCCCATATAAATCTCTATGTTTTGCAGCACTCGCTCTTAGTGCTGAAAAATTCCCAAGTACAATATATGCTCAATGTTTAAGTTCTGTGCCAGCCTTAGTTATCGTTATTGTAAGCGTTTGGTATAAAAAAAGGAAATCAAGAAAAAAGGGTGATATATTGTTATAAGGCTTTGGTTTGGCGCATGATATCATTATATTTCCTATGTTTACCCATATCATATTCCCACATTATGCCTCTTTGAGATTTTGTCTGGTGCTCACGCCCCATCGGTCATGTATATGTGTCTTGTTCAAGCATATGGTAGCTATCTAGATTATGTATGTGCAAATTGAGTGATCTCACAAATAAAAACTCTTTATGAGTGACTAGTGTAATAAAAATAATTATATCCTTTCTGTGAGGTGCTTATGTTATATGTCTGCCCAAAAAGTTATAAAACTAGATAAACACTTGTGAGGTAAAAATTAGTTTTTCTCCCCGTTCACGATAAATGAATCTTGTTTTCTCGCTTTGACTGCTTGAGGGCAAGCAATAGCTAAGTGTGGAGGGATTTGATAACGCCTTAATTATATATATTTTTGGTGGCGTTAATGTATATATTATTAGCATTTCTCGTGAACTTTCGATACTTAATAGCATGAAATATGTGCAGGTTCACTTGATGATAGTCCCAGCATAAAGTGTTAAGGATACAAGCGTTTACGTCATATGGAAGTCAATCTAAAAGAAGACAAAGAAATAAAATCCAAGAAAATATCCGGTACTTCCCTGCCATTTACAACACAATTAATCATCAATCGCATATCATTTAGTCATGAATTTCAAGTATTTCCAGAAGAAGAACGGGGTTATAATTATATCAAATAAAAATGGTTATATAGTTTTGGTTATTTGTAATCGCGTTACTTATGACACTTGTGTAAACCATGATCTAGTCGAATCTTGTATGTCTCTTATTACTCTTTTCATTCCTATTATTATGAACTCAGTAGCCATGAGAGGCTAAACCTCTTATGACTACTCGGATATGTTAATATAATAAAGACGCATTTGATGTTATAATGATCTTGTTAATCCCATGTTTTTGTTGAAATCCTATTGTATTTAATCTTATAAACTTTATTTATCAATCTTGATTATATATGCATAATGGTATAGGTCGAAAGACCCATTGTGTATTAGATGGTTTTAAGGATTTGTCTATGAATCTTTATCATTTGGTTGGAGGAATCCGCTTATGTTAATTGATAAACGAAATAGATTTCATATTATAGTGACTTTGTTAATTGAGTGATACACTTTACTAAGTAAATCAAATACAAGTCTTGGGTTAAAACAGACGATTTGTGAAAACACTCTTTTGACGAAAAAAGCTTTTTGTGAATTAAGAATAAAAACCGAGATCATAATTATGATCATTGCTACTAAATTGTATGGACTATCCGAGTAGTTATATCTCTTTATTATCAAATTTACTCTTTGTTACTTATTTTCTATTTTACTCGAAAAAGTCTTTTGTTATTTGTTTTGAATCTTTGATTATGCGAACATAAACAAATCCCTGTGGAACGACCTGGTCTTACCTTAAATGTTATACTACATACGTGAGTTATACTTTACCTTTGTGTTGGTTTAAAAATTGGTGAAACTAGTATTATAAATTTAAAGCTTTTACAACACATCAATGTTGTAGTTTCAAAACAAGATAAATGTTGTTTTTTTAAAACATAAATTCTTATAGGTTATTTGTTTATGATTTAAGTTCATTTACATACCAAACTTTTCTTGGATACTGGGGGACTCATCTCCACCCTCCATCTTCATATGATCCAACGAATGAGATTAAATTCTTAATTTGCTCAAGGTTCGATGTAACTCTAGGCGAGGCCCTAAGTTTACAAGGGAACGTGAGGATCAATTTCAAAAGAAATATCCACATCTCTTCGCAAAGACTGCACCGTCGTCAAGTGCCGCGTCTTAAGCCTTGAGGACAAGGCTCATTTAACGGGGGAAGACTATAACACCCCGTGTTTTAGGGTCATTTACGACGTCAATATATTCACTATTTATTTTTAGTATTGTACGCGTTTGCTTTTAAATCGTAATCGTTAAGTTAAATCGCGTAAGCTAAAAATTATCATTCAATGTAAACGGGCATCAAACAATTAAATGTTTACATCAAGCAAGTGTTAAATAATTATTTTGAGTATAATTATTAACTTTGTTCATTTTATTTTTATTGGTTACGTAAAGTGTTTACGTTTCGCGATAAAATGCGTTTAGGCATTCCCGGAAGCACCAATACCTATCTATACTCAACCAAATACCTACAATTATACCCAATACTTAAAAATTACAAAATATCAGCACTTATATGCATATATGGCCGGATATAAAGAGATGAAACATAAAAGATATTTATCAAACTTGACTTTGTAATATAACACATGTTATATAATCTTACAAGCAATTTCCTACCAACTAGTCTTACACTTCCGTACATTCTTACACAAAACCCATACATTTCTTACAAGCTAGTCATTCAAGCCTAACTATGGTTAAGTTAAAGTAACCAATACTTAAAAATTACAAAATATCATCACTTATATGCATATATGGCCGGATATAAAGAGATGAAACACAAAAGATATTTATCAAACTTGACTTTGTAATATAACACATGTTATATAATCTTACAAGCAATTTCCTACCAACTAGTCTTACACTTCCATACATTCTTACACATAACCTATATATTTCTTATAAGCTAGTCATTCAAGCCTAACCATGGTTAAGTTAAAGTTACCAATAACTAGTTAACTCTTACTATAAAAGGCTTCATATTCCTAGTATTTCATTTCTTACTATTTACAAGTAAATCAAAGCAAGTAAACTCTCCCAAATAAGCCATAGCCCAAGGCTTAAACCCAAAACCCTTATACATTCTTAACTTTTGATTTTTAAAACACATACAAGTATTCTTACAACATATCTAAGATGTCTCAAGGTGATTAGAAGGTTTAGTTTGGGGTTTACAAGTGTTAAGCAAAGGAAAAGCAAGATTAGGGTTTCATTTGGTTTTAGGGTTTTCAAGTGTTGAAAGCTAGGGTTTGTTTGCTAAATAAGGGTTTAGATCTTGTTGTTCATCACCACACATCATATTAAGGTTACCTAAAAACCTTAATCTCTTTACTTTTGTGATTTTATGCATATATGATGTTTATGTAGTTAATCACCATCTAAGGACTTATTTACTTGTAAAAATGGATTTTTACACTTGTTTATGTTTTGGTACACTTTTACATATGACATATGAATGTTGATATCATGTTATAATGGATGTATAAGTATTGTACATGTGTGGTTTATGTATAAAATGTATATATAAACAAGATACCTAAAAAGTATATATATAAAAGTTCATGAACAAATGAGTATGTAAACTTATAGATCTTGTGATTCTTGGACAATTTATGGACTAATCATGGACTAGAGACCCTAAGGATGTAAGACATGTGATATAAATGGTTATAAAGGACTTGTAACAAAGTGGTTAAACTAAAAAGTTATAAAAACAAGCTTAAACATGTTTTTATGAAAAACTTCAAAACCTACTGTTAGAATTCGAATATTTTTAACATATTTATTTTATATTTTTATCAAATACTACATGTCCTAAGGATCGTGGGCATGTAGAGAACTCGAAAAATCGATTTTAACGAAGGAGATACGCTAATTTTAAGTTATACGTTAATTAAACGCGTTTATAAAAGAAATTTTATAAAAACCAATTACTATTCACATCTAATAAAAATATAAACATATTTTATCAGTAAGTATATAATTTTAGGATTTCAAAACATTAAGAATCATAATTTTTCGATTAATAACGAAGGAGTTATGAATTACGCGAGTTTACGACAATAAATACTTTTATAAAACTATTTTTATAAAATTTACTGTTCACATCAGTAAATAACATTTTGAAAACATCATTAAATAGATAGAATTTTTAATTACGAAGACGTGCTCGAAAGAATCACTAAAAACGGAGCTAAAACGAATAAAATACGACGTTTACGGGTTTACGACGAATAATTTTATAAAACTCCATGAACAGTAAAAAGTACTGTTCACAAGTAGGTTGAAAATATGAAAATGTAATATTTTGATAACTCGTCTTAATACGAAAGCATGGACATAAGAAACGTAAGAAACGGACTTAAAACGAAGAAATTGCGCCGTTTTCACTAAAGAAATATTTATAAACGTTTTTAACTTATAAACACGATTTCACTAATGCGATTAGATGGTGATGTAGCTATATATAATTATATATGGTATTAGTTAATCAAGGTGCTTAGTGCTTACACGGCCTATAATTAATTAGGTTGCATTCGGCGTTTATCTGACGCATTTTCTGTGATACTAGATATTCAATTCACTCAAGGTGAGTTCATAGCCCCTTTTCCATCTACTTGTTTTGCAAACTCTACGGGGTGAAATTACATGCTTGTTTTACTACGGACACAAGTGTTTTAAATTGTATGCTATCCAGATTATTGCCTAAATATTATTGCCTAAGTTACCGTATTGCCAATTAAGTCCCTACCAATCATGAACCGTTAATTACTATTGTTGTAAACGCGAGTGTTGTGGATAGATCTATCGGGACTGACAATCCCCACCTTGAATTTCTGGTCACAAGTTGACCATGGTGCATTTAACATTGGGAGAACTTTTAGGTTGTTTGGCAGCATCCTATATTATTTGGGGCACAAATCTAGTTAAGGTTTCGGGGTCATGAGCTTAGTGCAATAATACCTGTTTTGGACTATTAAATCTGTTTCATAGTCTACTATTACCTAAATCTTGTGGTCCACTCTTTTACCGATAAACCTATGGATTCACTCAACCTTTGTGTTGACTTTTAGCATGTTTAATTTCAGGTCCTAAGGTATGAGGCTAGGATGGGAGCCATGACGGATATCAATGAAGATGGATTATGTGTTTATTTAAATTCGATGCCACTCTTATCTTTAAAAACTTAAGTCATCTTTTGGTATTATGAAGCTTTTGTTTAATTAAAAATGTATGTTGAATGTTTATGACTTTTAAAACATATGGGACCTAATGTATAAACTCTTATATTTTGCTATGGCATCGAATGAAATCTTATTTTAAACGTCCATTTAAGGTCGTTTCCTATATCTTGTTTGTTGTGTTATGAAGTCGCACCCCATTGTTACCATTCCGCTGCTACCTGACTTTGGGGGTGTTACAGATTGGTATCAAGAGCCAAGGTTATAGGGAACTGGGTCATTTTTTCAAAACCTAGTCTATAACCAAAAATTTTAAAGATTTTCTTTCTTTCATTTTCAAAATGCAGAATCCTTCATCGCTTATCCGATATCCACACGCGCGTACTCC
>BQNB010194386.1:1294-11455 GCA_026074375.1 Tanacetum coccineum
TTTCCGGTGAGTGTGGAATTAAACATGTGACACCATGTTGGCATGGCCCACCTCTCCGTTTTTGCAGCTGCCTGGAAAATTTTCAAGTGATCTTCAGGATCTTCGCTTCTGTTATATGTTTTCACATGACTTGGCATTCGTGAACGGATCAGTCTCGGCACATACCCAAGGTTGGGAGAGATCATCATCTTTAACACTGGATTTTTTTCCTTCGTAATTTAGACTTCCAATGCCCGCCTTCACTATCTTCACTTTCAAAGTAATTTTCCATATACCTTGAGCTTTCCTGACGCCTATCGGAATGCACGGAGGTACTCCGTCCTCTGCTTCCGAGTCTCTTGAACACGGTGCTCTCCCTTCTTTCCTTATTCTTGATCTTTAGCGCCTCAATCTAGTGAAGATGCTAGGATTGCGACGCGGGCTGCGAGAGCGTCTCTGTCTTCTTGGCGATATCGTCCTGGATTCAGAATACGCTGATTCCTGTGCCCTAGTGCTTTTCTTCCGGGTATCGCCAAAGTCGAGCCTTGCTTTTACTTCCTCCAGCTTTTCTTTCTTTCTCTTCTCATACTCATACTTATCTGCCATGATAGGTAGTAGTTTCTCATAGTGCTTTTCACAGAACTCTTCGAGATCTACAGCGGATGTAGTTCTCACGGAGTCCTGGGGGATTTGTTTGTTCTTCCCTGTCGTATTCCGCACATCGGACTTGGGATGACTAGGGGTAGGTTGTTCGTGATTGCTCATGGTGAGTATTTTCGAGGAACGCAGTTATATCGGTCCCACGGATGGCGCCAACTTGTTAGTACAAAAACTGTGTATGGGGGTGAATATGGGTCTATATCATTTATTGGGCTGGGCCAATGAATGGGTTGTGACGTAGATCTTGCACTAATCCAAGTGATGAAGAGATAATCTGCACAAATGAGAGTAAACCGTTAGCCTTACCGCAGGGCGGACCCCGCGATTAAGCTCCGGCGTGAGAGTAAGTATACATGTTTGTCAGAGAATGTCAGAGTATGTGTGTGTATTAATGATTAGACAGAATGTACCTTTTTGGGGTGTGAGATGACCCCTATTTATAGGCAAGCCTAATACTAGGGTTTCCTAGTATTTCGCTTGTGACTGTTAGTAGCCGGAGTGGGTCCCTTGTCGGGCAAGGGTCCACGTGTAATCGTGTTTTGCGGACGCGAGTGTTCTTCCGCGGTCAGTGTTTGTCCGCGGAAGTGCAGCGGGTGCGGCTTTGAAGATACTCACGTGCGTCTTTGAAATGTCCGGAGCATGACCCTTGTCAGGCTTAGCAGTCCGGCTATTTGTTGTATTGGGCCTGGGCCCATATGAGTATATTATGAACTAAGCCCAGTAAGCTTGGTGCTCATACTATACGTCATCACTGATAAAAGATCGAACATCACTCATGTCCATATTCTCATCTTCCCCAGGAAGTGGTGTTGCTTTTGCAACAAATTCCTATTTTATCAGAAACATTTTAGATTGTAAAATTACCTCAGATATTTAAGGATTATCTGGATATCTCGTCATCTTTGAAACCTTCTTTGTAAAGAATATTTGGTTGCAAGAGCTCTAATTCTGGCCAACTGACCCTAATAGTGGGTACAGAATAGTCATATTCAGTTCGAGCTAATAGTTCACTATAAGTTGAGTAGGATTTTTCATAGACCACATTTTGAAAACAACGATCCTAAATATTAATCAACAATTCAAGTTTCATCAATATCAACAAATTCAGATTAGCGAGTTAGCAATATGAATCAACGGATAAAATCAAGCATAAATCAGATTAGAACACCATAAATAGAGGAACATTTAGCATAAATCATCATAAATACATTTCTAAACTAAGGTTCAACTATTTGTGATAACTGTTTATCACAGTTACTGTGGTTCTTACAGACAGTTAGTCAAAAAATTACCACATTATAACATTTTTTACTTCTATCCTTTGGATTGTTCGAGATGACTTTATGAAGGGCTCATGGTACACATGATTGCAATCCTAAAATTACCTCCCAAAGAAGATTGTAGTGTACGATTTAGCTTTGAATCTCCAAATGGTATGTGTCCACTTTCTTACTTTGTTGTATCCAATCATATGATCAAAAGAATTCAAGATAAATAGAGCTGAAAAGTAAACTATCAATAAAGGGAGGAAATGTTAACTGGCAATGAAGGTAGGAAATATCAGCCCCACGATAACTTGACGGTCTTAATCTGTTAAAATCCTCCCGTCTTGTTTCATAAATCAATATATGTATTTAAATTATAAATTATGAATTTTTAGAGATTTGAAACGTAACCAGCATTAACATACTTCAGTAAGTTAGTGTCCTACTAATTCATATATATTACTACTTAATGATGTTCAGACCGCATTCTTTGCCTTTCCAGTTCCACTTATCAATACTACAATTCATAGAAAACAAAAAGTAGACAAAAGTACATACTTTTCTACCCAAATCGGCCTACAGGTATAATTTGCCACCTCTGAGCAACACTCAGCCTCAAAACGCTAAAAAATTGTTGAACGAAAGAAATAAGAAAACGACACGTAGAAATTATGTACTTTTACCTTTGCTCCAAAGAATTTCATAATAAAGTTTCCAATCTGGTATGCTAAAAAGGCCTCCAAAGACGACTTCTTTCTATCAATCATCACTTTGGGTCTCTTAAAATACCGAAACGGATCAGAGTCATTTTTATGGTAGTAAACTGGTAGAAGCATAATACCGAACTTATTTCCGCACCCTGACCCTGTAGTTTTCTTCATCAACTCTTTCATATCCTATATAGCAATGCAAATAAGTTTAGGCTTTAGACCATGTAACGTTAAATCCAAAAAGTGATATCTTAGGACATGTATTTGACGGGTCAAGATACGGAACCTGAAGTCCTGGTGATGGTCTTAGATTAACCCGCCTGCTTGTCAACAATGGTGAATTTGCAGTACCTGGGTTGATAAGAAACCATAAAAGTTAGCATTAAAGCTTTCAATAAGAAAAACAACATACTCAATATTAACACAATCATATCAAATGTGACAATGAATAAGCCAATTTGAGCAGAAAAATGTGCATGGAAATTTTTATAAGAGCAAGGGTAATGATGAGAGCATTGCTAACAGTATCGAGGAGACCCTTTTAGCAGCTTATGACCTTTGAAAATACTCCCGCACCGACTGTTCAGCCTCCTTCTCTCAGAGCAAATCTTTTCCCTGCAGACCAAAAAACAAACCATATAAATGGTAATCTTGATCCATTTGCTAATGAATGAACATTTCATTTATACTTGATCATTATAAAAATGAACAGAATGGACAAAAAGGTGTGGGTCAGTCAACTTAGTTGACCCGTACTGAAAACAAATCGTTTTTACCTCGGCCTGTGTTAACCCGTCCACCCATTTTTCTCTTATAGTTTATGAAGTTTCTTTCCAACCCAATACAGAATTGATACCACATCAATGACGTACAAGCATATGAGTTTTGCAACTTGACTAATGACCTTTTGTATATATTACTTTCATTTTGTACAGGTCATTGCAAAGCCTGGTAAAGTTTGAGGCTGAAATTTATGTTTTCACAAAGGATGAAGGTTGTCGTCATACAGCCTTCTTCTCAAACTACATAACTTAGTTTTATTAGAGGACGGATGATGTCACCGAGAAAGTAGATTTGCCTGAAAAACTTTAAGATGGTTATGCCTGGAGACAATGTCACTGCTGCTTTTGAACTTATTACACCAGTTGTTCTTGAACCAGGTAAGTGACACACATAATACTCTAATTTGCATGCACACTGTACAAAGATAACATATTCTTTATACTTTGTTCATTGGTTTTTACACTTATTTGTTGAGGCTGTAGCTTTGACAAAGTTACCCATATATATACGGGTTGATTCGGGTTATGTTTTAGCTGTAACTTATAAAACTGGTGTAGCTAAAAGGTTTCAACAAAAAAGGAACCGAGTTGAAAGACGTCCAAACTGTTTTCAAACACATAAAACCTCCTAAACAGCTTTTATCAAAAAAGAATTTAGATCTTTATTGTAATCAAGTAGATTGAGTGAATACCTGTTTTGCTGTTCCGGTTTTTATCGACTATGATTGATAAAAGGCTTTCACATGCTTGACTGTAGTTACTTATGTGCTTGATTTATATCTTGTTACGGGTTCCTTTCTTTTTTTGTGATTTATGTTTGCTCTTCTCAGGGCTGTGTTACATTAATATGAAATTATTAGGGAGCAAGAATAGTATCTCAGAAAGGATAATAATGAAAAAATATATAATATGGTCTATCGTTGCATGGAAAAGAAAGATGAGAAAAGGGTATTTGTAATTCCTATCAAATATATAATATGGTCTATTGTTACTTCAAGACACAGCCAGTTTGACATCATAAATCAAGTATTCAGAGGGACATCAAACTGAGTTAAGCATTCTAAGCTTCTTAAACCTAAAATGTTAAGAACCGACACGGTTATATCATGAGATAAAAGAAATAGACTTACCTCCTGAGGAGCAACAATCATGTTTTCAAGCTCCAAAGCAGAACCAGGATACCACTAAACCTCCTAGCATCTCTCACTTCTATAACAACCAGGGACGGAAGTTTGTAGGGACCAGAGGGGGCTGTGGCCCCCCCAAATTTCTTGTCATTATGTACAAAATTTACCCTTTTACTAATAGTTATAGTTAATTTCTAGACCAAATGTTGAGGAAAAGTACATATTGGCCCCCCTATAATGAATACCTTATATAATAGCCCCTCCAACAAAAGTGTTCAAGTTCCGTCCCTGATAACAACGTCCATTAGTTTCAGTTGTTCTCTGAACCCTTTCATTACTTATTTCAATTGACAACTTAGAAGCAGATTTTTATCATACGTCGCATTTTCTTAACCAAAATCGCTCATGCTTAAACTGCAGTTTGTTAGGAAAAGTCAAACCAAAAAGTCAAAAGTTTAGGAAAAGTCAAACCAAAAAGTCAAAAGTTTGTTGTAACTGCTTTTGGCGGGAAAAACAATTACAAAACCCCAAGTCATCCTCAACCTCTATAATACCCTGTTATCATTTCATTTCATTCATTCACTCAATTTGTAACAAACTTTTACTTTTCATCTCTTTGTAACCGTTTCTTGTAACAAACTCATAATTCCAATAACAATCACATTTCGATTCAATTTCTAGCTTATTGATTCCTGATTGATTGTTGCTAATTGAAGCATAATCTACAGTTCTTAAGTGAGCTCAGATTAGTACGTTTCATTAAAACCCTCCATTGTGGCTAGACTAAGCACCTTGATCGATTGGTCATAACAAAAAGTATGGTGATTGGTTCTTTTGATTTGTGTGCCATCGTCTAAAAAAGAAAAAGTGAATGTGGGATGCAAGTTGTGTGCTATCGTCTACATAATATGATGCCCAATGTTTTTTTAGCAAGATAATAATCGATAAGAAGTATATATTAATATATTTTTGAAAAGCAAAAGATTTCATCATATAATTAGGAAGTATATATCTTAATATATTTTTAAAAATTAAAAGATATTAACACGGTTTTTTTAGAAGATATTATTATTATTTTGGATATTAAATCACAAATGGTGGCTTGACTCAGTTGGTTAAGGTCGTTGCATATTGACCATAGGTCACAAGTTCAAACCTTGCCATGACCAATTTTAAAACAAATGCCAAAATTTAATGTTATGTGTGTGCCATGTCATCGTTTAGGTGACATCCAGTCACTAAATCATATTTATACACTCATAATTAGCCCCATATATAAGTTATAGATATAGGGGGCCGTTCTTTGCAGAACCACCTTAAACTAATAAGAATTTAGTATAATTAATAAATTTAAATTTAATTCAAAATGGTATAATAGTCAAAACGCATTTTGACTTTTTTTAATTTTATTTGATTAAAAAACGTTTTTTTAAAACCCTTTAATTTTCAGAATTAAAAAAATAACTTTCTTTTTAAAAATTTTCATTATATATGTTTTCAAAAGAAAAAAAACGAGTGCATATATGTTTTCTTAAATATTGTAAATCTCATATGTTTCTACTGTACATTTTTAAAAAAAAATGATAATTGCACATTGTATCTTTTTCTAATCTTCGACATTTATAACCAAAAATATAAACAAATACATGTAATCTAGAAACTTATAACAAACAAAAAACATGAATTGTATACACACAAATTGATATCGAATGAAACACATTTTAAATACAAATTGTTAAATATAAATGTACACGTCATTCAAAAACATGCTTGCACTCTTCAAAGAACATATGTGCACGCTTCAATTTCTCATCAAATTTATTAAAACATAGATGCACATTGCACTTGCATTGTTGTATCTTTATAATAATCAACTTTTCTTCATGAATGATGTACTTGTGAAAACACATGTGTATTGGTCTTATCTTTATCAATACCTGAAATTACAAACAAAACTATTATTTTTATTATGAACACTGGCAAACACATATGCACAATCAAAACACATACTCACAAGTTGAAACATGTATGCATATATTTTTTTTTGATTTCATACAAACCTTAAAACACATGTGCACACTCTTTTCAGTGATTCTATACAAGCCACAAAACACATATGCACTCTTCTATTAATTTTATATTATCTTTGAAACATATATGCACCGGCTTATATTTACGGATTCTTTTGTTCAAGTGCTTGTATAACATCAGTAAAATCTCATCTCTAATTCTATAAAACCGCGCTGTCATAAAAATTACGTCACTAAAATCACCTACCATCAATTTAAGTTACAAATAATCCATTTAATTCAATACATCTACCAAAAAAGTTGACATGTTAGTTAATAGAATTAAACAATGACTTCAACAATCTCCATATTAAGTTATTTTATTATGATTCTTATACCACCATACAAAGGAATATATCTCATAGATTATAAAGACTTGAAACCAGAAAAATAAAAAAACCGTCATAAAAAAAACCATATTTGTTTTTCAGATCGAAAATCTTATCGTATTTGAAAACCATGTTCTTTTAGATCGAAACCGAATTTCAAATAAAAAAATTACCTTTCGTTTAGAAGTATTATGGCAAAAAAACGAATAATAACTCCATTATCCAATCCAATTTGTTATTGAAACTCATGCCGAAAACATAAATCTTACCTGATAGCAAGAACCCTTTATTTTTCTCCGAAGATAAAAGCCGGATTACAAGAAACGAAATACCATGAATCCAAACCGAAGATAAAAGTCGGCTAAAAAGCTGATATCCAAACGGTTAAGTCTACGAATCCAATGGATCAAATACAAAAATAGATTGCACCATATTTAATATACCCAAGACATGTAAGCATTACACAATGAAATGAATTGTCCCATGAAGCAAATGTGGAGCCATTTTGTCTCATGTAAAAAGTAAACAAAGAAGTTATTTTGACATTATTATGCATTGATATTGTAAAAGAGGATTGCAACAGGAATATATAAGAATCAAACCTTAGAAATGAGTTTAAAAATGACCATACAGGCTAGTATTTATTCAAGATGCCAAATGAATGATTCTTTTTTGTCTTTGGGAAGAAAGAGATCGAAACAATTCAAGATTTAGAAAGGAAGAAAAGGAGCGACAGAAATAAAAGATAAGAGATAAAGTGGCTAATTACTTTGACCTAACCCTATTTAATTGGGAGATGTTATTGAAAAAAAATTGACAATTTTTTTTTTCAATTAATAATTTCAAAATTCCCATATTACCCCCTTACTAATTAATTTATTTTTACTCAACACTTTTGTAGTTTACAATAATTACACAAATAACCCAAATCATCTCATTCATTGATTAAAATGATCTAATGGTTTATATGAATCTAATGGTTTATTATTTGGTTCTTAGGTTTTTCTTATACAAAGTGCAGTTCAGTAAAGAAAATACCATATATAAATATATATATATATATATATATAAATATAATATAGTTAATATATATATATATATATATTAATTTATATATATATATAGAGAAATTTTCTTTGCAGAACCACTTTTTTTGTACAGAATCTACAGAACCAGCCTTTTTACTCCTAATCATGCATGATGTGCATCATATCAATGCAATATGTCATTTTTGTAAATATCCCCTACTTAATTTTTTTTTTTAAATTAAGGGCAAATTGGGTATTTCGGTTCTCCATAAATAGGGCAAATCAAATAACCGTCACCCAATTTTTTTGATAACACTCCAATTAAATAGGGCAAATCAAATTGGGTTAAACTATTAACATACTTTCTCTTTGTATTTTATTTTACGCCTCCATTCTCTTTTCCAACTATTTTGGTCTAGAATCACATCGAATTATCCATAGCTTTTCCAAAAATAATTATTGATTATACCACAACCAGGGAAATCTTTGACATCCACCATCGTAAGACAACAATCATTAACATCTACGGTTCCATGATTCTACTACCATCATTCTAAGATCTGATCGTTTTGGTGGTCGAGTGTCGCGTTTTTAGATCTAGTAAAGATTGTGATTGTTGCGGAGGTCGTGGTGGTGGGTCAAGAACCAAGAGCTTGTTTTCAGGTTATTTTTTGTGGTGGTTCAGGTGGTGGTTATTTAGATATGCAGTTCGAGGCCGTTGCGGGTTTACAAAGCCATCTAGTGTTTTGATGTTATTTTCTCAGGTCTGTATTTGTAAAAACATGTATATATTTATGCAAATGTAGTTAAGATTTAATGGGTGCAGTCAGGCATGAGAAAGAAAATTGGGGTCTGTGATCTTGTCTAGAGTCTTATGGATGTTTTCTACAAAAGCTTTAACATTTTCTTGTGTAAAGTACATGAAATATTCGTTTGTATAATCCAATAAACTTGTAGTAAAATCCTGTTGTGTAAAGTACATGAAATATTCGTTTGTTTAATCATGAGTTGTGTTGTTTTAATAATCCAATAAACTTCTACTAAAATCTTCGTTTGTATTAATGTCCAAAAATTGTTGATTTTGTCAATTACATCATACACATTTAAGGTGCAACAATGCCCTCATAATTGTTGCTAATTTTTATTTTCATAAGTATTATTATTTCTATTACGTAGGCTATAGTAATCAACATTACTATAGCTATATAATAGATATTTTTGTAACTTTTCATGACGTAATTGTATTGTCGGTGTAAATCGACAACTACTTGTTATAGATATTTAATTTGTGTATACTTGTCAATACAAATTGTTACTGAGTTACGTTTTAGTGCTAAATGGTATGTGACATAATATGATCATTGTTTTTTTGAATGTGCAGTTGCAGCAAAATCATATGCTCATAAAAAATTGCAGCGTGCATATATGTTTTTTGAAGACGGGCACATATGTTCTAATAAATTTGACGAGAAAGCGTTGCGTGCACATATGTTCTTGGATGACATGCACGTCTTTATTTAACAAGACACATTTGTATTTGAATTGTATTTCATTTTATATCCAATATTTGTATACTATTTATGTTTTGGTTTGTTTTAAATTTGATAGTTTACATGTATATGTTTATGTTTTTTGTCATAAATTTTAAAGATCAAAAAAATATAAGCCATAAACATATGTGTCATTACCATTTTAAAAAACTAAGTTTGATGTCTTAACAAATCTACGCAAGAAACATATGTAAATTAAAAAAAGCCATATATGCACCTTAATTTCTTAATAAATGTATACTGAAAAAAGTATAAAATTAAAAAAAAGTTCTGAAAATCAAGGAAATTAAAAAACGTTTTTAAACTAAAAAAATTCAAAAAGAAAAAATAAAATATGTTTTGACTACTATACCCTTTTGAATTAAGAAAAACAATTAATAATACACTAAAATCCTATTGGTTCAAACTGGTTCTGTAGGTTCTGTACAAAAAAGTGGTTCTGCAAAGAACGGTCCCCTATATATATATATATATATATATATATATATATATCTATATGTATAGGTGTGTATACATATGTATGTATATATGTGTGTATACATATGTATGTATATATGTGTATATATATATCCTTTGATCAAACCCATCTAATAGCCCTTATTCATTTTAAGAGTTCTGTAAAGTTTTGAACCTTAAATGAGTTATCAATATAACACTTCACT
>BQNB010194387.1:0-11455 GCA_026074375.1 Tanacetum coccineum
TGCCTAGACGCATAGGCTATCACTTTACCTCTTTGCATTAACACACAGCCTAGTCATATCCCAGACACATCACAATATACCACAAAGTCTTCCAGTCCATCGGAGAGAGCTAGAACAGGCGCATTACACAACTTATCCTTCAAAGTTTGAAATGTCAATTCCTGTTCCTTACCCCAATCGAAAATCTTACACTTTTGAGTCAAGATAGTAAGAGACTTGGCTATCTTAGAAAAGTTATCAATGAACCTACGGTAATATCCAGCCAATCCTAAGAACGAACGAACCTTAATCAGAGTTCTAAGGGCTTTCCAATTCTTAACAGCTTTAATCTTACTATGATCTACATGAATCCCATTACCATTTATCACATGCCCAAGAAACTGTACTTCTCTTAGCCAGAATATACACTTAGAAAACTTAGTTAGCATACAGTTTCTCCTTTTTGAGCAGTCCCAAGACTAACCTTAAGTGTTCTACATGCTCCTCTTGAGTCTTAGAGTAGATTAAGATATCGTCTATAAATACTATCACAAACTTATCCAGATAAGGCCTACAAACTCTATTCATCAAATCCATAAATACTGTTGGTGCGTTAGTGATATGTGTTTAACACATATCATTTATTTCTTATTATTAAGCTAGAAAGACCAATAATGAACAAAAACGACATAAAAATATATTGTATATGTGTGTTTTGTCAAATGTATTGTACAGGTAATGGATATTCAAAAAGGGACAAAAAAGCCAAATTAGACAAAACCCGAGCACGGGATTGGAAGATTGCGAGAAAAGCAAAGCCAAAGGCGTATTCATTTTAATGGGCCAACCCGTACCCATTTTATTGGGTCGGGTTAGCCCATTAAGATTTATACTTGTAAAACCTTAAGCCTACTTAACAAGCATGAAACCTTTATCTTGGAATTGTCCTTAGAGTGTTCCGACAACTCTCCAAGTCTGAGGTGCAAATTGATACGAAGTACTTTGCTTCCCAATACTGCTCCAGGGAAAAACTCAATTGAACGCATTTCCAGAAACAAGTGGTCTCATCCAGAGTAGGTCATTTAGGAATACCTCGGGCGAAAATCTCTCACTACTTCTATCTCTTTTTGTTCCCTTCTCTTTAGCCTTAGCACTCTTTAGCTGCCTCATCTTTTCTTCTGGTTTCTCTCCTAATACTCTAAGCACTTTGCTATCTGGTAGTGGTATCCTCACTACTTTCTCATGACAAATTATTTCAGCCTTATGATTAGACAACCAATCCATTCCTATAACCACATCAAACTTCTTATACCCAAATAGGGATATCAAATCGATGATGAAAAACATGACCCTTCGTATTTCTAGTTTTGCAATCCCCTTAATAACCTTATCAATCTCTACTAGCTGCCCGCTAGCTATCTCAATCTCATATCTGAAACCTAATTCATCTAGGGCTATATGCCTAATAGAGGTGATAAAATAGTGAAAACCATAAAAACTAATAGTTCGACACCAGAGATCTAGTAAATGTTAGTGGCAAAATGATTGTTCAAAGTAAACGTACCCGTCACAATGTTCGGATCCTGGTGAGCTTCCTCTGCTCCCAACATGAATGCCCTACCCCTAGCCTGGTTCCCTTGGTTTCCATGACCCTGACCCCCGTTTATATGGCAGCCTGAGTTGTTGTGGATGGTTTTCCTCCCGGTTCTTGTGCCCTATGCAATCTAGGACAAGCTGACCTGACATGGTCGGTACTACCACACTCATAACATACTCTAGCAGTTGGGTTTCTAGCATTGACAGGATTTAAATTTCTTGGTACGCCTCTACCATCCTTTGCCAAATAACCCGGGCGGTTGTACAGTTATATGCATTGTGCGAAAAAGGCTCTCCGATGTGCTTGGTACGGAGGTTGCAGGTAGTCTAGTACACGTTGGGCCAAGTAGTACATGGTTTCTCTCTTCTACAGGGTTTGCGTCAGAAGCAAACAGTCTATTTCTAGTCATAGTCTTTATTTATCTATCTCTACCATTCTTATCCTTGTAGGTTCTCACATTTCCTTCTGTCTTATCAACCTTCTTACTTGAATCCTATTTTAATAGCTTCATCGGTTAGTGCACCAGATATTTGCCACAAGCCTATGAATAGTCTTTGGCTCCGTTGCTGCCACCATCCTACGGATTCTATGGAGCAAGGCCATACAACTTACAATCTCAATCTTAACTACTTTCTGGAGTTACTAAGTGTCGGAACTACCTAGACCAACTCATGAAACCTTATGTTATAAGACTGCATGGCCAGCCTGCGACTATGGGTGATTCCACAACTCAGGTTTCCTAACTTTGTGAATTTCGATGAATAGGCAAAACTCTTCTATTATCTTAAACTTAAAGTCCATTCCATGACATACTAACAAATTTCCCGGCTTAGCGTGCGGCAATCACGAAGAGTTACCACCACGGTAAAGCCTTACCCATAAATGATACCAACAGTGTATTTTTCACTTTTTTGGTCAACACTAAACACTCTCATATATTGCACGTTCTCCAATTTTCTCTATCCAACGAGTAAGAACTACAACACCTTTCCCTTAGCATCATAATCCTTAGGGTTACAAGCTAAAGTAACTCCTTTATGAACAACCTACTGGTTGCCACTCACACTAACACATTCCCAAATGTTCTCCTGAACATTCGCATTATCCACATTAATATTCTGGTTTCAATAGACATTTCTTGGTTACCAACACTACCTGAGCTAGCATGGCGGGTATGAGGTTCTGTAATTGCGGCCGGCAATGATCGTCGAGAACGGCAGAAGTCGGGTGTGCTCCTTCCTACACCCCCATTGACTCTCCTATACATTCCCATTGACTCCTCTATGCCAACATTAGCTCACAAAAACCCTAGTCATTTCCATTGACCTTTTAATATTACGTCATCACGCTCATTATTACCTCCCCTAGGTCCTCTACCCCTTCTACCTTACCAACCCAGTTCAACTCGTTTCCCCTCCTCGTTTTGTGATCGACACATGGGCCGGCCAGCACTTGGGTCTATCCTTGGCCCGGCATTATCTACATTGAGGGGAGAAATAGGAAACGTTTTAGGTAAGTGGGTATAGAGCTAATATATATACTAGGGCAAATCTTACTTACTATTTATAACTATACACATTAATTTCCACCTTATGGTGTAAACATCGATTTGTTCTGTGAACGACATTACTAAATATCGAGTGAGTTGTGTTTCGCTTTATAACTCGTTGTGCACACCCGTAACTTATTGATTCGCATTTCTTTCTAGTCATTACATAACTATTCAGCTCACCTAATTTCATTGACTAGACTCATAACTAGCACAAAACTGCGAACACTCGAAATGCAAGTAAACGCGTGATACACCGCACAAATAGATCCCTGATACAAAACTAAACGACGGATCTTAGGTTATAGTCTAGGTCAACCCACCTAGTTCTCTATACTCCTTGCTCTGCATTACCAAATCTGTCACACTCTATCAATGGGAAAACTCATGATGCAAACATATTGATCAATCATTAACACAAGATACAAAATAGAGAAAACTAAACCAGCATAAACTTCAGGTGTTTTATGAAAGACCATCAACCTCGAACAACCTCGAGTGATGTCCCAAATCACAATCAAATCCACAAACTCTTACAACGTAACCAATAGCCCACACAGGGGTCCATAATCCAAACTTAAACCAAAACTTCCAAATACTAAAAGCCAAATAAAATAAACAAGCAAGACTTCACATGAAAATCTGCTCCAGGATATTCTCTAAGTCTGGCTATCACATTATCCCGCTAATCAATCTCATATGTCACTACTGCACATTAAAGGCAGGTGCCTACCAGCTGGAGCATCTTAATTAAGGCATGGACCACACAACAATACAGAGGGTCTGGCGTACCCATCCGCTCTAATAATTACACAAATACTGGGTAGGCGTACCCATCTGATCCAAACAATCATACAAATACTGGATAGCGTGTATCCCTTACTCCGATCCCTCAACAATGTATACACTACTGGGGATAGGCATACCCCTTCGTCCAACATAATCATGCAATACATAATACTCACATAACACAGTTCTTTAAGCACGTATCTTTGTGTCCCAAAAAAAACAATACCACATTTGCAGTTCGAAAACACATTTGTAGTATCATTTTCCCCAACGGAAAAAAAATAGTAAAAAATGGGGATTCGTATGAACTCACCTCGGAGCAGTTCTTTAGCAACGTAAATCCTCAATTAAACAAGCAATTGCGCAACGACGCCGACATGACCTAGTCCTAGTTAATGTCCCATTTTAGATCATTCATTTTAAAACAATCTTCACGTTTGATGCATAAGTTTAGACGTGTTCTTTGTATAATTAATCATAACAATTTAGTGTATGATGCGTTGACGATATATCCCAACAATCATATCAATCCCAATTACTCAATATTCATATACTTATACTACTGTGAGAGAAAAATAGATAAGTAATATACGTAAATATTTATAATTAATAATTTATAAATTTATCATCGATAAGTCCATTCGCGGACTTTAGTCATCGTGAAAAATAATTATATTAGAGTTGAAAATGGTAGAACGTTTATCTCATAATAAATCATGAATTGCAGAAGTTTCAGGAAAAATTATTTTCGTCTTTTAGTGAATTTATTATTATAATTAATTAATAATATTTACTTTATTTAAAATTCAAAATTTAGGTTTTTTATGTAAAAAATTTTCTAAAGTATAAAACTTTTTACAATCATTTCGATAATACCCGTACTACGCTCATACAACGTTTTTAACTTTATTTCAAACCACTTTCTTCAATTCGACACTTTTCGACAGATTCTCAAAACTCTTAATCTTGTTAATCGTTTACTAAATCGGTGTCCCAAAAAAATATCATTCCAATATCACTTCGTAATTATATTTTTCACTTTCAAAAGTCGTCAAAACTCTTATAACGACTCAAAATATACTTATTGGCATTAAGCCCAACTAAGGGTACCTTAAGATATTTATAAGTCCAAAATACGATCTAAGTATCAAAAACTAAGGGTTACCATTTAACAGCATACATAAAGGCTATTATACTTATTAAGTAGAATATAACCCGAGACACAATAAGACCCTCCCATTAAGACGCGGCTTAAATAGGATCATTAGGCCGGTGAGTCCATAAGCTCACAATACATATATTAAGCTTTATACAATAACGTTAATAAGCTTGTATCGCTATTTGGGTTACCACCAGTTAAGTTATAAAATAGTTCACAAATATACGGCTTATCACAAAATAGTCAATAAATCCTTCCATTGTGAATTGAAAAAATAAAGTGGCATTTTAGCCCAAATTAACAGCCAAGAAATTAGCCGTAAAAAATATGCCGAAATAAGCTATATCTAAGCTACATATCAAAATTTGCTAATCTGTAGCCAAACATATATATTCAACCCAGCACGACCACAACATAAAAACTACAAAAACCCCTCTTTTTCTTTTTATGTCCGACGAACCAAACACCCCTTTATATATCCGTTTCGTTCAAAATCGCGTTTTCAAACGATCAAACTTGTACAACTAACATTCTATGCCTTCAATATAAACCAAAGGACATAACCGAAAATTTAAATTTGGAAACTTACAAGAAAATCTTCAAAAATGTAGATTTCGACACGAACCGGACAATCCAAACGTTGTTTAAATGAATACCCAAATACTCGTATCAACCCGGAATATCATGTTCTCAATCAAAGTTGGAAAATATATGGTGGTTTGTGGTGGTAGGTGGCGGGAGAAACACACATACACTTATGTGTGTTTTTATTTTTTGAAATGAATATGGATTGTATGGGAAATAAGATTATGAGAAATCATCTTTATGTTGTACCATTTTGGATCAAGGTTAGTAGAATAAAGGCACTATGTTCCCTTGATTCCTTTGCGGCCATGGGATTCCATGGGGTCTCGTGTCTTTTTTTTTGCGTGTCGGGATCAAATTAAATACTCGTAAAAACTTGGGTCGTGCAAAATTTTTTGCCCCAAAAGTTAATTAGACATTTTTATTCACTTTAAACTACTCTTTTTCATAGTAACCTAGGAGTATTTAGCACGGGACATATTTACACTTTAAACCCTTCAAACTCTTATTTGGACTATTAAACGACGCTAAGTCAAGGGAGACATTTGTTCCGCATTTCTTAAAATTCGCGAGGTCAAACACCCGGATACAAATACTAATAATACCTTTCAAAAGGGAATTATTAATCACAAATAAATCATAAATCATTCATAATTCTCATAAAATCCACTTACTTCCGTCAACACGCGGTAACAATTATCTGAATAAACTGACGAAAGTCAAATAGTCAAAGGGCTTATAAATGTAACATATTCAAAACTAAAAAGGGCAAATGCTTACATTCAAACTCTAGCTAGGACTTAGAAACATCACAAGTGATAAATCATGTATCAATGCCAACATTGATTTTAAGAGCGTTAACCTTCCTCCAATAGAGAGAGTTTTTGTCTTCCATTTTGATAAACGAGCCTTCACTTTACTAACTACGTCATCCCAAGAATTAATTCACGACATCATTGCACCTACCTTTACACCCAAATATGAGAAGGAGGTTCTGGAGAGTCAACACACTCCCATACAATTTTGTTTGCACGTTGAACTTTGTTCCTGGTAACTGCAATACCCATCAACTTGCTCTTATGCAAATTAATACGAAGGCCAGAGGCTTGGTGAAACCACTTTAAAACATTTACTATAGTAGTAATATTTAGATCACTCCATTGTCCTAAAAAGATTGCATCATCTACATAAATTAAATGTGATAAATGCATAGAAGACATGAGAGATACATCTTTAAATAAACCTGCATCAACAGCTCTTTGGAAAGATAAATTAAGGCTCTCCAGGATCAAAATAAATAGGAAAGGGGAGAGTGGATATAACACCCTGTGTTTTAGGGTCATTTACGATGTTAATAAATTCACTCATTGTTATTTTGAGTATTGTACGGTTTGTTTTAAATCGTATCGTTTAAGTTAAAATCACGTTAAGTCTAAAAATATTATCGTGTTCAATGTAAACGGGCATCAAACAATTAAATGTTTACATCAAGCAAGTGTTAAGTAATTATTTTTATGATAATTATTAACTTTGTTCATTTTATTTTTATTGGCTGCATAAAGTGTATACGTTTCGCGATAAAATACGTTTATGCATACCTGAAACCACCAAAACTTTTCTACGCTTAAACAAATACCCACAATTGTACCCAATACCCAAAATTTACAAAATATTATCATATATATCAACACATGGCCGGATTCAAAGAGAAATACACAAGAAAATATCACAAAAATCACCAACTTGCATTGTACATACACTCACTAATCTACTCATGAGACTTTTACAAGGTAAGACCATACCTAGACCAAAAAGACTTCCATGTTTTACTCCCATTGTCCCAAGACTTCTTTCATGCATCTTTGACTAACTTATTATACTTAAAAGTCATACAGACCAAGAGATAACATACAACTCTAATTTTTTACCTAAATAATAACAAGTCTCGCCACTTGCGCGTCCCCTACCATACCGCGGACAAGCCTCCATACCCACCACATCTCTTGCACTACCTCACATACCACGCGTAGCGGCTCTTAACATTCTATAACATGCATTCTTTACACTATATCTAAGGTATTGCAAACGAGCTTTTAAAGGCCTCTGGATCTAAGACCCACATCTAGCTGCGATTGAACACCGCAGGAAATGCGAAACTAGGGATTCTTGGAAAATCACTAGGGTTTTCTATCACTATATTTTCAATAAACAAGATCTTCATAAATACATCAAAGGGTCCCGTGATGGGTTTCCCATTCATCACTTATTCACCACCTATGGGTATCCTAAAAACCTAATCAATACATCTAATTCTTGTTTTTATGTGTATATAAGTTTTAAGTAGCAAAAATCACCATTTAGCGCGATACTTTTAAACATGTAAAATGGTATTTTTACTTTGTGAGTAGGGTTTTGTACACTTTTACATTATGGTATATGGATGTTATTATCTTGTTACTAATGGAAGCTAAAGATTGTACATTATGAGTTATGTATAAAAACTGTATGTAATAAAACTAGAAGTAAAAGTTATTTAGAAGTTTATGATTTAAAGAGCATTGTTAAGGACTTGTTAACTTGGATATTTGGATAAAGTATGGACTAATATGAACATAATTATTTGTATGACATATGAATATATGGTTTGTGGAAGGGACTTGTTGATTTTATTAAGTTGAAAGTATATAAAACAGCTGCTATATAAATTTATTATCTATATAAAATTATAAACGGTAATGTTCTAATTTTGATTTCAACAGTGGGTTTAACATTTTTATAAATAGTACGTATCATGGCCGATTCCAAAAAGGTTAAGGAACTCGAAAACGGTATTTAATAACGAGGAAGATAAGTTAGTTTACAAGTTCATACCGTTAATAAACGGTATTTATAAAAGAAATTTTCAGATAAAAACAAGTTACAAATACTACTGATTATAAGTTGGTTAGTTTTATCAGATCACACATATTTTTGAAGTTCCAAAACATTAAGAATCTAATTTTTCATTTAATAATGAATGACGTTATGAATAAGCCGTAGTTTATATACTTAAATGTATAAAAAATACTTTATAACAGTTACTGTTCATATCAGACATGATCATTTGAAAACACCATTTTATGATTAGAACTTTTTACTCAACCAAGTACTCGCGCTCAAGAATCGCTAAAAACGGAGCTATAAAGAATAAAATACGACATTTCAAGGGTTTTACGATATACTTAATCTATAAAATAATTTATAAAGTACTGTTATGAACAGTTAATATAGTACTGGCACACCAGTTAGGTCAAAAAAAATGAAAAGTTTAAATTTTGATAAACTCGTTTTATTACGAAAGCAGTGGAATAAGAATCGTAAGAAAGGGCTTAAACAAAGAAATCGCGTCGTTTTGCTATTGAGATATTTATAAACGTTTTAAACTTTATTAATATGATTTCACAAACACCGATTAGATGTTGATGTTAGCTATATAAAATTGTATTGGCAATTAGTTAATCAATGTGTTAGTTACTTTATATGACCTAACGTTGTAATTAGGTGTGCATTCGTCATTTTCGTAGCTATTTTTATGTTATTTTCGGATTATCATTAATCAGTTGAGTTCATAGCCCCACGTTTTACATTTTAATGATTTACAAGTTTTGGGGTGAGAAACATATGCATGTTTTACAATTGGACGCAAGTGGACATTTCACATTTACGATTACGTGTTTGCCTAAGTAGCGATAACCCTGTCTGAGCCCATTATCATGAACTTGTCAATTACTTAGATTTGTTGAGCAGCGAATGTTATAATTAGATCTTTGGGATTGACTTCCCCGGTTCGGGTGATTAGCTATCACTGACAATGTATGTTTTTACCACTGTCGGAATTAGGATGTTGCGGTAGTTGAACGTCACTCGGGCAATGTTGGCAATTTATATTGCATTTTATACATGTCGAGCTTTAGTGTCATGAGCTTAGGAAAACGTAATTACATTTTATGATGTTTGCATCTGTTGCATTATCATGGGGAAATCTTGCGGTCCTACCACTATATATTTTATAAACCTAGGAATTCACTCAAACAATAAGGCATGAGGTGCAAGGATACATTGGTGGTTTTAATTTGGAGTCATGGATTAAAGATTTGTCGATTACATTTATTTTGTATATCTGTTCTGGGCTAGAATCTTTGTATTTTAAACAACGAACAAGTGAAGCTTCTGGCTTTTGTAACAAACAATTTGCTAAATCTAATGTATCAATTTTAAATGGATTTTAATGGTCGGTTTTTATTCATCTTGGGGTTTATTGATCTATGAAGTACCACCCCAACCCATATTCTGCTGCGACCCAATTTGGGGGTGTTACAGATTGGTATCAAGAGCCAATGATTATAGAGAACAAGTCAAATGTTTTTTTTGGACTTATAACCGTTTTTTAAATATAGCTATTTCATATAAAGGGATTTTCACGGAGTAACACTAAATTCATACACTACTTGTTGCATTATTGGTTAAGGACTAGATGCACTCTAGATTGATATGAAATGTTATGGTGTATATATATATA
This sequence comes from Tanacetum coccineum, assembly GCA_026074375.1. NCBI lineage: Eukaryota > Viridiplantae > Streptophyta > Magnoliopsida > Asterales > Asteraceae > Tanacetum > Tanacetum coccineum. Next base: position 10,217 of record BQNB010194387.1, read on the forward strand.
TATATATATATTACTATAAGCGTCTTATATTAAATACTAATATAAGCTATTTTTTTGATTTTCAGATACAATCATGTCAGATTCTAAGGATTCCACGGTTACATACACTGCTGTGTCCAGCCCATTTGCGGATTTGCAGATATCGGGATCACCAAGGAGTCGTTTGGGACCACCAGTGATGCCAGCGAGGACCATTATGCCTATGTGGTAGCTGCTTTTCAGGCCCTTCCATCTCTTGATTATGTGCCGGGTCCTGGCATACCCACCTTCACCAGACTTTGTTCCAGAGCCGGTTTGTTCCGGAGCCTGTATACCCGGAGTTCATGCCACTAGAGGATGAGATACTTCCAGCTGAGGAGCAGCCACTACCTGTTGCTGTCTCACCTACTGTTGATTCACCAGGCTATGTTCCTGAGTCAAATCATGAGGAGGATCCAAAGGAGGATGATGATGAGGACCCTGTGGAGGATCCTACCGATTATCCTACCGACGAAGGAGATGATGAGGATGAATCATCCAATGATGACGAGGATGAGGATGTTGATATTAAGGGGGATGAGGTGTAGGAGGAGCACCCAGCTCCTGCCAACTCTACAGTTGTTGCTTTACCAACTGTTGATCATGCCCCATCTGCTGAGGAGACTAAGCCGTTTGAGACCGACGAGTCTGCGGCCACACCACCACCACATCCTGCATACCAGGTTACTGCTAGGATATCGATTCGAGATGAGCCACCTACACTATTTTGGTCTGATACGGAGGTTTCCAGACTCCTTGCTATACCTACTCCACCACCATCACCACTTTCCCCATGGTCATCACCATTGCCTCAGATTCCTTCTCCACCACTACCCCCGATACTATCACCACTACTAGTATCACCACCCTTACCTGTATCATCTCCACCACCTGCTAGTCTTATTTATTCATTGGGTTATCGAGATGCGATGATCTGACTGAGAGCTAAGGCCCCATCTACTTCCTATTCACCACTGCCATATATCATACTCTCCCACACCAAACAGGTACCCCACCATCGGGGACATCGCCACTTTTACCTATACCTCTAGCTACTACATCACCACCTTTTCATCTACTCTCTACTGACCGTAGAGTAGACATACCCGAGGTTACCTTACCGCCTCGAAAGAGGTTAGGGATCGCTCTCGGTCTGAGATATGAGGTAGGAGAGAGCTCGTCTGCCCCCACTGCTAGACCTCCTGGAGGTTTTAGGGTGGA
>BQNB010194388.1:0-11455 GCA_026074375.1 Tanacetum coccineum
AGTTAGTACTGCTAGTTCATTTTTAGGACAGCATTAACTTAACACTAACAGTACTAACTCTAAGTTAGTACTGCTAGTTCAATTTCTTGGATTTCAAAGGTAGCAGTACTAACTTAAGCTAACAGTATTAACTTTAGCCTAGCAGTACTAACTCCAAGTTAGTACTGGTAGTTAAAACTGTTAATACTGTTGTTAGTACTGTTGTGTTTCTCTTGTTTAATTTAACTTAATTGCATGTTTAATTTGCTTATTTAGATTTAGCTTAGCTTATTTGTCTGCCTTAAGCTTATTTGAGTTTATTTGTGCCTTAGTGTAAAAGTTTTAAGTGTTTTTACCAATTCTAGCTTTTATGCTTGTTCCAGCTTATTTTCTTTGCTTGTTCTTATGTGCTCTTGCTTATTTTCATCAGTTTTAAGTGCCAAATCATTCCTTGTGACATTCAAACGCCAATCATCAATCGTCTTGCGATTTTCCATTTCAGCCTCGTTGGGACATAACGACCCGGAGACACCCTATACTGCTTCCGGTTTTCTTGGTCTCGCGCGATTTCGTCCCTCGGTGTATTTATATCACATATAGATAGGACTTAAGGGGTGAGTTCGCCCGTAGTCAACGGGTACCTAGGAGGTCCTTGTGCAAGTCAGCGGTTGCCATTTTTGGTTTCTTAAAAAGCATAGGAATAGTTTCTGTTGGCATGTTAAATCTTTGCAATATATCTCTTGCAACTTTGTTAGCATTCTTTAAACAAACGATTTCATCAAGATAACTATCTGCTAGATCCTTTTTCTCAGATAAAATCTTTTCTTTTTCAGATTGTAAAAATGCAATTGACTTTTCTTTTCCTGAAAGAGTGGATTTAAGCAAATCGTTTTCTTGCACAAGTTCAGCGTTCTGCTTGTTTCGCTGAATCACTAGGGCTTGTTCCAGTCTAACTTTGTGTTCAAGATCAAGTTTGACCTTTTGGGTATCTAGACGATATATTTCTTGCTTGCATTGAGAAAGCTCATTTTTTAAGGTCTCGACTTCTAAGCATTTTTCTTGGTTAACCTTAGCATGTCCGTCTAGTTGGGTTTGCAAGTCAGTTAAGATGGCAATCATAGAAACTTTATCAGATGTGTCAGCAGATACCTCAGTTGGAACATTTTGGGCTTCGGTGTCAAGAAGATACTGATGATTCGTGCGATCGTATTGTACTTCATTCTCAAGTCTCAGCATCGGAGTCTAAATGTTCGTCCTGGTGCATCTCCTGACTCAACTGATAATCCACATTATCAAAGTTTGGATTGTCATTGGAGTGTACCTCATTGACTTGACTGTTGGCTGCACTAGTGGATGACAAGTTGGCCATGAAAGCAACAGCAGCATTGGGACCTTCATCCACGTCAGAGTCATATGCATCCTCATGATTGGCTTGAAACATGTTTGTTGTAGTCAGTGCCTGAGGTTGATCATAAGGTGCAGTACATTCCACATCATGGCGAGGGAATGTTTCAGCTGCAGCATCAACACAATCTCTTTCTCTTTGCTTACTTCAGTAAAGCTTTATCTTTGTAGTACTGAGAGACCATCTTTCTCTTGGGTTCTGGTCACTGCCTCGCAACATGTCCTTAATCCTCTGAGTTGTAACATATCACCTTCTTGCCTATAGCACCTGTATTATCCATATTACTGGAGCTTTCCTCTGAATGGTTTCTAGGTAAACAATGTGACCCATCATGCACCGTAGCATGGTCCTTTTGAGTTGGAGAAAGTGTCCTGAGCTGTTGTTGGTTGGTGGAAACTGCTTTTCGGAAACTCACTTAAGTTGATTAGCAATCTAGTTATAGTGGCCATCACGAGCATCATTCGGAGACTGAGCAGTAGGTTGAGGGACTAGGAGTAGGAGGGTGATGAACGGACAGGTGTCGATGTGGTGTGAGCCAACTGGCCAGTGGATCAACAATACTTGTAGACTGCTCCTATTTCTTGAGAGTCTTTTTGGCATGAGGCTCGTAGGCTTTGAGATGAGTATAGATCTGAACATAAGGTATTGTTGAGATATCCATGTTCTGCTTGACATTAGTCACATACTTACCCCAATGGCGGAAGATTGTTGACAATTTACGTGTTCATACGGATGGAGTAGGGTTTTCAAGCTGAGTTTAATGTGTTCTTCATATCATTCACAAGCTTGTGGAAACGCACAAAGTAGTCATGAATGGACTCATTTCCAATGGCGCTAAAAGCTTGTACTCATCAAACAGGTTCTTCCTTCCTTTGTTGAAGAGTCCTACCCGATCCTTGTATAAGCATTTCACATCTATCCAAAATCTCCTTTGCAGTGCTATGCTGATTGGCAGTTTCGTTGAAAGGATGTGTCGGGGAAGCTTGACTGAGGATTGATTTCAGCTTGAGTATCAGCCATTTAGAGCATGTTTCTTCGTCATTTGAACGTCTGAGTCAAGCTTCTTCTAGGTAGCGGGCATAACAGTATGAATTTGCAGGTGGAGGATCAGTGACCATCGGGGGGTGAGGTGTAGGTCCATTCTGGATGGATTTCCATATCAGCTTGCCATTGGGTTTGCCTCGAATGTACCTGTGTATACGAATCTTCCATGATTCGTAATCATTTTCAACCAACATTGGTGGACGAGTATCGGTGCCAGCAGCATTTGTTTCTTCATTGGTTGCCATTGAATAACGTTGTTTATGAATGATCTGATCTTAAGTGATTGATGATTGATGACTTGGTGTGAGGTTTGTGATTTTCGGGTAATTTTTAAACAGTAAAATGCAGTTTTGAGGGCCTAAATGACTCCGAATGGCCAAAAAATGACAGGGCTCTCGCTCAAAGAGGAAGAGTCTTGACCGTTGGGCCGTTTTCGAGCTGGTATAAAAATTTCGGAACAATCCGACACAAAAATTATTTTTGCTTGTTCGGTCGTCTAGTTCGGTCGTCTAGTTCGATCGTCTCGTTCGATCGCTTGTTCGATCCACTCGTTCGATCGCTTGTTCGATCCACTCGTTCGATCGCTTGTTCGATCCTTCTAGTTCGATCCTTTGTTCGATCCACTTGTTCGAACGCTTGTTCGATCCTTCTAGTTCGATCCCTTGTTCGATCCACTTGTTCGAAGGTCTTGTTCGATCCTTCTAGTTCGATCAATCTTGTTCGATCCCCTTGAGCGAACCCCTTGTTCGATTGTCTTGATTTCCACTCGTTCGATCCACACACGAATGTCGCTCGTTCGATCGAAACGACTAAAACTCGTTCGATCCCCACGTCTTTTGAAACACTTTTCGAACCAAAACAACAAGAACAAAGGAAAAAATACTAGATCGTTGATTGCTAACAAGATGGTTTGATTGATATTAGATTAAACATAAACCATCTTTGAATCAAGAATCAAAACAAACAAATAATCATAAACCCCCCTTTTTTTTCGAGATCAAGAAAGAAAAAAAATACAAACCAAATCAATACATCAATCTTGTAGGCTCTTGATACCAATTGTAGGATCCCTAGATCATTCCATGTATGAAGCACAAGATCAATGGCACAAAGATTAAAACAATGAAGAACTTTTGATTGAAAGAAACAAAAAGTTGCTACAAACCCTTAAGATGAAAAATAAATAATGGAGAGGCTAACCTAATTTTGACTAAACTAGGTGTATTTATACTAACTAGGATTTGCCTTTGAGGGCTTTCTTTTTGGGCTTTTTACATCTTGGCCCATATACATAATAAACATCAATTAACATTGTCTTTCGAGCTAGACTTTTGTCTTGCATCTTCGAGTGACCGAAGCTTCTTTGTTCGGGTCCATTTATGTGATCCTAACATTCTTCTTTTGGTTCGTATTGTCTTCGTATAGATTTCTCGTGTGCATGTTCGTTTCACTATTATTCTGACTATATGGTTCTTTATACTCCCTTTCGCTTTCAAACAATAAGATTGTGTTAGAGTCTTTATGGTATTTTACAATTCCTTTTTGTATTACGAGGCCCTTGGGTTGAGTAATATATTTTATATTGATGTCACATTATGGAAATCCTTTTGAAGTATATCTTGATGGTGTTTGGGGAAAACTATTCTTGAAATGATTTTATGAATACGCTGTGATAAGCGCTTTTATATGACCGTCTCTTTATGAAAACTGCGTTTACAATAATTTTTATGAAAACAATGTGATATTGGTTGAGTGTCAAAACCATGTTTAAGGTAATCTTTATATTTTTATAAGTTCTTTTTGATAAATTTTATTTTATGAAAAGTATGTTTAAAATGATTTATATTGGTAAAATGCGATACATTTTGATTTTTTTATTTTAAGATGATTAAAAAAACTGTCTTTATTGTTTCAAAATGAATTTTTATAAAAACAGTATTTAGTTGGTTCTGTCGAGTTAAGTCGATTATTGGTATAAGAATTCTATCTTTCGTATTTATCAATTGATATGTATCATTATTCGATATGTGTTCCTTTTGTCTTGATATGCTTTTTTGACTCTTTTGGTTGTGTTTCCTATCGGTATAGATATTATATCCTTTCTTTAAAGGATTCTTATGTCATTGGATCCACATCTATTTCCATATGTGAAATCCCTTAGATGTTTTCTAGCCTTTGATTCGATATTCGTTTGCTACCCTATTCGATAGTTCGTAACCTTTAGGATTCGTTTGATATACGTTTTATCCGACCAAGTCACTCTCCGTGGGGAGCATCTGTGTTGTTCAAAAGAAGGACGGTTCATTTCGAATGTGCATAGACTATCAAGAGTTGCACAAGCTAACCACCAAGAATCTCCCCAGGATCGATGACTTGTTCGACCAGTTACAAGTTTCGCGTTATTTCTCTAAGATAATATTCGTTCCGGTTACCATCAGTTAAGAGTACATGGAGAAGATATTCTCAAGACGGCATTTAGGACGCGATATGGACACTTTGAGTTTACGGTTATGCCTTTTGGGTTAACCAATGCACCAACGGTTTTCATGGACTTGGAGAACCGGGTGTGCAAGCCGTATTTAGACAAGTTTTTCATTTTGTTTATCGATGATATCTTGATCTACTCGAAGTTTAAGGAGGATCACGAGGTTCATTTGAACTTGGTGTTGGAGCTGCTAAAGAAGGAAAAGTTGTTTGCCTAATTTTCCAAGTATGAACTCTGGCTAGAAGAAGTGCGTTTCTCAAACACGTGGTTTGCAACAATGATATTCACGTAGACTCTAGTAAGATAGAAGCAATGAAAAATTAAAAGTACCTAAGACGCCATCCAAGATATGATTATTCTTAGGATTGGCAGGTTACTATCGACGTTTCATCGTGAATTCTTCTAAGGTTGCTAAACCCCTTGCTTCACTGACGCAGAAGATTCAGAAGTATGAGTGGGTCAAGGAACAAGAGGAGGCTTTTCAGACGTTGAAGGACAATTTATGTGATACACCAATATTGTCATTGCCTGATGGATCCAAAGAGTTTGTAGTTTACTGTGACGCGTCGAATCAAGGATTAGGTTGTGTACTCATGCAAAGAGGCAAGGTAGAGAACGCGACAGCAGAAATGATGTGTGGCCTGGACCAACTAATGGAAAGGAAGGAAGGTGGAGGTATGTATTTATTATGGGTTTCATTAATAGGTGATGTAAGGATATTAATGATAGACGAGGCTTATGCATCAAGGTACTTGGTATATTCGGGAGCGGATAAGACGTACTATGACCTTAGAGATATGTATGGTGGCCATGTATGGAGAAGGATATTGCTACCTATGTTAGCAATTGTTTGACTCGTTTAAAGGTGAATGCTGGAACATCAAAGACCTTCGGGTTTATTGTAACAACTAGAGATACCCGAGTGGAAGTAGGATATAATAACTATGGACTTTATTACAAGGTTGCCAAGATCAAGTAGTGGGTATGATACGAATTGGGTAATAGTCGATAGACTGACTAAGGTATGCCCATTACATGGTAGTACGTGAAGATTTTAAAATAGGGAATTGGCAAGACTTTACACTAATGAGATAGTTACAAGGCATGGAGTGCATGTGTCGATCATCTCAAATCATGGTGGAAGATTTACTTCGCGGCTTTGGTAGACATTGCGGAAGGCATTGAGAACACGGCTAAAACATGTGTACAACTTATCATCCTCAAATGGATGGACAAAGTGAGCGTACCATTCAGACTTTGAAGGATATGTTGAGAGTTTGCGTGATTGATTTTTTTTGTTGTAATTAGGACACTCATCTACCCTTAACTGAGTTTTCTATAATAATAGTTATCATTCGGGTGTTTGATGTGCTCTATTTGAAGCGTTGTATGGAAAGAAGTGTAGGTCACATGTTCTTTGGGCTGAAATTAGAGAAAGTAGTTTGGTTGGGTCCGAGTTGGTACAAGAGACAACCGACAAAGAGAAGCTTAAAGCGGCTAGTGATTGCCAAAAGAGCTATGTTGACAATATGCGTAAACATTTAGAGTGGAAGTTGGTGATAAAGTGATGTTGGAAGTGTCGTCTTGGAAAGATGTATTGCATTTTGGAAAGAAAGACCTGTTAGCACCAAGATATGTGGGACCATTTGAGATCATTAAAGGGATCGGTCCTATGGCCTATTGACTAAGATTGTCTCAATAATTTAGTAGTATATTTGATGTGTTTCAAATTTAAAGTAGTATTGGACGGATGCAAATCTACATGTGCATGTAGAAGAAATTAAGGTAGACAAAACTCTTCGTTTTGCTGAAGAACCTGTTGAGATTATCAATCATGAGGTTAAAAGTTTAAAGCATAGTAGGATTCCAATAGTTAAGTCCATTGTAACTTGAAGCGAGGTTATGAGGATTTCATAAATACTAGGTATCCACATTTGCTCGTTGAGAAAGCTATCGTTGGAAGTACTAAGTAAAGTCGGACACATAGGGTCATTGGCAGACTTTAGTGCACCCTTGAATGTTCTGAGGTGGTTTGGTTAATGTTATATTTTGAATAAACTCTAAGTCGAGTTGATTCTTCAAAAACGTTGAGCTTTGTAACAACTCATAACTTAGTTCCAAGACAGTTCTTGTTTGATGAGATGCGGGGTTAGGTTATGAATGACGTTGTTACACAACTTAAGGTTTTGACGAGTTTGCTCGATGACGAGCGATGTTTATGTAGTTGGATGTTTATTTTTGCTTAGAGTTGTTATGTTGCTATTAGTACCTTTGTATGGGTAAGCGAAGTTGTGAGCAGTGGGTTTCTGATTGTGAAAGTTAGACGAGATTCAAAGCGTGGCCCTAAGTTCACGAGGGAACATGAGGATCATATGAAAGTTAAGTATTTCCTGATTGTTTGTTGATGATGATGTTCAACCTATTAGTTAAATCTCGGGATGAGATTTCCCTAACGAGGGGATACTGTGACAACTATGCTTTGAGCAGGTTAGTCAACTGTTAACATTGACTTGAGTTTCCTTATGCGATTTGATAATTATGTGTTTATGTGATTCTATGAGAGTTTGGTTACTAATCAATGGAGCGTGATCGTCTCCCTGTGATTGAAGTTATGGTTGTTTCATTTTGTTCACATTTTAGTGACAGTGAAAATGATGGTATAATTCCATGTGTGTACGTATTTATATGTATATGTATACGTATTTAGGTAATAGGAATTCGCGAGAATAAGTTTAGAAATTTAGTTAGTAGATTTTACTATTATTAAGTTAAGGAAATAAAGTATGAAATGAATTTTTTAGGTATTTAAAACTAGTTTTATTTAGAAGGATGTCTAAATAAATAAAGGTTTTTATAAAAATAACAAAATTAAAGGGTTTTTGTGTAAATAGTAATAAAAAAAAGAATAAAAAAGTGTTGTTCGGCCGGTTTAAGAAGAAAAAAAAAGAAAACCAATTTTAGTAAAAGTGGGATTCTAATTTGGTAATTATATAAACCTCCTTCTTTGCACTATAAATACAAACCCATATCCCCATATTTTTTTTATATTCGGTCGAACCCAAGAGCAAAAGAAAAAAAAAATTATTCAAGATCTTTTTGGTGAATTAAGGTTTCAAGAATTAAGGATCAATGTATGTTTAAAAACTCTAATTGTTTTAACTTTCTTTTTAATTCATGTAACAATAAAGTAATGGATAAATTAAGGTTCATAAAAATCTGTAAATTTATAATGTTAAACCTAATTAAAAGTGTTTAGGGTTAGATTAGATGCGATTTGATGTATTCGGTTAGAGTTAGAACGCGATAGAATTGAATTTAGGAATGAGTAGAATTTTGAGTCATCTTGTTCGAATGTTATCTCATGATTTGTAACGAGATTTTTGATGAATCTTATGTCTATTTATAAGTTCAGAGAGTCTAGTTTTCAAAAAATCTGGCCCCGAAAGGTTTTGAGGTCGGAAAGTTAGTCAAATAATTTTCGCAAGAAAAGTTGTTAAAACAGTAAAATCGGGTCTGATTTCGGGGAGTAAAACCCCTACTTAAAAGGCAAATTTGGGTTAGCCAAAAATCATGAGTCATATTTTAGGTGTCTATTAACTCCAGTTTGAAGTGATAACGCAAAAACATTTTCTAAGTATTTTTAAGGACGTCAAACTTTTTTGTGTGCGTTCAGATCCGAATCTAAGCACCTTGTAATGATGAATTTTTAGAAAATAGTTCCACTTACTAATTTTTTCTAAAAAATCACAGTAACTCACAACTCATTGGGGAGCTAAGAAATGTAAGGAGAACCATCAATTAGGTGTTTTGGTATTTTATTTGTGGTCATAAAGTGACTACAAAATTTAGCCAGATATTGTAAAAGTGAAAGTTAATAAATAAAGTCATATAGGATATGAAAATGATTTGGGAGATGTACTTAAACGATTATAAACTTAGTGTAAGGTTTAGAAGTCCATCATGTGATTGTTTCATTAGCTTGGGTATTTAGCCTAACCGAGTGTAACATATGTTTTTGTATGTTTAGATTGCGTGCAAGATCTTGTCAAGTAAGCTGAGCATCAGGTGAGTTTCATAGTCCCATTTTACTATGTTTTCTTGGGATGGAAGTGATGCAAAATATGTTTTGAAATGTTTTGATTGCTGTGATTATGTGGTTCAAGTTACTCATAGGCTTTTAAGTAGCTATTTTATGTTATGTGCTGCATGTTGTATGATGTTGCATTGTTCTCCGCCTACTTTGTGGGCAAGAGGTTTTGCCTACGTGGTGTGGATATGAACCTGTGTGTGCTACGATACCAAGAGTCTGGGATTTGAGGATAGGATTCCTCCGCATGACTAAATGTTGCATGTTATAGATCGGGGGACACGTTCCGTCCCATTTGTGGTTGCTTGTTTAGGACGAATGCATGTTAGCATGTATGATAGTCAGCTTAATTATCCTACCATGTTTTGTTTTTTTATAATCAAAATAATTGATTTAAATCTTCTATTGGTGTCGTAAAACCTATGACTCTTACCAAACGTTGTGTTGACGTTTTAAGCATCATTTTCAGGTGAGCGTTATAAAGGTGTTGAAGTTAATAAAAGTGGCTAGAGAGACCATTAGGCTGGCATTGGAAGTTCTCATTTGATTTCGTTTCGTATTTGTTTGCATGAATTCTTGAATGTTATTAGGTTTAATAGGGTTGTGATACATTGTCTTTGTATTGATGAGACCCCTTTTTCATTAATAAAAGATGCCATTCTTTTGTTTTCGATATTGTCATGACACATTGTGTCTTTTACATTTAGTTATGCACGCAGTGATTTTGTATTATTGACACCATTATGTTGTGATGATATCCATGATGTTACGCCTCATGTTTCCACCTTGGCAGGGTGTGACAATGTGATATCAATCAACAATATTTACAAGCAATATATCTAACTACTTACAATACAATCACAATATGAATGGTAAATACATAATTTAAATAAAAGACAAGAGATGAGAGATAGAACGAGCAAACCATAACACCGAGAATTATAATGGTTCGGCTACAAAGCTCTTCTTCGCCCTACTCCCCTCCCCGAGTATCCGAGTCGAGATTTCACTATGTCACCAAGCTCCCTTTAGGCGAAGAAAACTGTTACACGTTGCTTATCCTGATTTTTGACACTAAGCTAAATGTCAAGTCCTAATCTTAGCTAGAACCAATCTGCACCTTCACGAATGTAATTTAAGGCCTAAAATACTAACTGACACACAATCAACTATTTTAGATTTATACACTTTCCAGATCTACATAATAACACAAGAATGAAACAATAGAGGTTGAATCTTAGAAGAAGATAAAAGAAGATGTTAGATATTAGAAAAAGACTCGGTCACCCCATGTATTTTACTGTTTATTATAGCTCGTAGTTTAATAGTTAATAGTACGATTTTCGGTATTTAGTCGGGTACTAATACCCGGTATATTGTAAGAACTATATATGCCTCTTCCAACTTTGGAAGAGGCAAGCTAGTCATTTATTCTTTTCTTATAAAAACACATTTTCTCTTACTAGAAAAACTCTCTCATGTGTTTCTCTCTCTAGAAACTAGCCAAGTCCAAGAATCGACCCCGTGTTATGATATATGATATACCACAATTGGTATCAGAGCTTATGGGATGATTAGATCGTGTGTATGTGCGATTTCTTGCTTGTTTTAGATCGAAAAGTGTACCATTGAAGGCTCCTAGCTCGTTTTTTTAAGTTCTCCGAATTTTGATGTTTGTATTGATAAAGTTTGGGTGTTTCTAGTTGCTATTGCCTTGTGGTACTGTGTTGTGCAAAAGAAATCAAGCAAAATCGTTCAAAAGGGTGATTTATAAGTGATTTTGTGTGATAAAAGTCGTTGTTCTTCGTGGAGGGTTGCCAGAATTTCTTCACGGCGGTTTGCTTAAATATAATATTTTATTAAGTAGGTTACCAACTCTCTGACACACGGCGGGTTGCTTAGGAGGCGAGTTGCTCAAGAGGCGAGTTGCTCAAGAGGCGAGTTGCTCAAGAGGCGAGTTGCTTTATACTAAGCAGCGAGTTATGTTCGGCGAGTTGCCTTAAATTCCACCAGCGAGTTGCCTTAATTCTTTGCAGCGGTTTGATGGCCTCTGGCGGCGAGTTGAGCTACTTTCTTAGAAATTTGAAATAGTTCAAACTTGGGACTTAATATTACTAAAACAAGAAATGAATACGTTAACCTCACCACTTTTAACGTACCCTCACTAATGATTGATCGATCAAAACATATCATATCATAATAAAACAAAATGTCTTGTATGTCAGAAGACATCCAGTGTGCCGGTTCTGATACACGCCCACCAATGCTTGATAGAACAGACTTTCAATCTTGGCAACAATGTATACGTCTGTACTGTCTAGGAAAGGATAATGGATAGAATATTATGAAGTCCATTAATGAAGGACCATTTCATATGGGAACGGTCACAGATGTTATTGCTAGAGGAGCTGAGGGTTCAGTTCAACAAGGTCCAGTACGCGCTAGAGTCCTTAAC
>BQNB010194390.1:0-11455 GCA_026074375.1 Tanacetum coccineum
CCAAAATCATAAAGCCCAAAACCATAAAACCAAGCCCAAACCATCCCTTATATCACTTGAGTACCAGTCAAATAGTCAAAGAAGGTTGATACACGTCCAAACACACTATATATAATATAATATATATAAGTATATAGGGATGGTAAACAATTATAGTATAGTAAGTATTTTCCGTCAGGTTCTAGAAACAAACTTTTAACCAAAGTTGTCTCTAAAACCTCCCGGGTCGTTTTTCCTCGACGAAGTGTGAATTGAAAATTGGTTAAGTCCGTGATCGTGCGTTTTGAATGGTTTAAAATAATTTTGATTTGGTTTGCTAAATCCTACTTGACATATTGATAAAGAGAAGATGCTTTGGGTTGAGCTAAAAAGGCTTTATGAACCAGATCCTAGAGACCAACTATGGGCACTTCAAAAGTACATGCATGATCCCTTGGAATGGAAGCTGTATGATACATGTGGTGTTCATCATGTATCTACTGGAAGGGGACATGAGATTTTCATGCTAGTGGAGAAAGACTATCCTTTGACAAAAGGACTCACAACTGTGATGCTGTGTACCAAGCTGCAAGTAGATCAATACTCAGAAATGGCTAATGAACTCCTAATGAAGATATATAGTATTGCAAACAGTCCAAGATGATGAGATGTTTGGAAGCATCCTCTCCAGGTTAGCATTTTATTCTAGAAACTTGATTTGAAGATGGAGTATCAAGTTTAGGGGAGGATTGTTGGGAATAAAATGCTCTAAGGCATTTCCACTGTTAGTCATGTTCATTCCCACTGCTAGAGTATTTTCCCACTGCTAGTGTTATGTATTCGCACTGCTAGAGAAAGGTTTCCACTGCTGAAGTTTTTCCACTGCTGTCTTAAGGATAAGGATTACTCTGAGTCAAATACGCGTTATTGTTATATTTGGAATGTATCTTGTGTATATCTCTTTTGTTTAGGAGATACGGTTTAGGTCTTATCTTGTACAGGGCTCCTTGTGCTATAAAAGGAGTCCTTAGGTTAGAGTAGAAATACACATACACACATCATCAATCTGAAATACATTCTCTCATAGCTTTAAGGTTGTGTAAACCCTAGTACTGGTTGAGTACTCGTATTATTACATCAATAATATTAAAGCTTTTTGTGTAACTCACTGTTCTATTCATTTCACTGTTTCATTCATTTCATTGTTATTCTTCTTGATCATTAAAGGTTAGATTCCGCATAACCTTTGGTGAAACAACTTAACAAAGTTTCTCTCATTGTTAGTTTGGATTTATCCAAGGTGACAATAACCTTACAAGCTAAGGCATTAGATCCAAGTTTGGGAACAATAATTTTTGGGGGTGTTACAAATATCACAACAATCCACTCCACTCTGTGTGGGTATAGCAAGCCTATCTTGGGACTTTTCAATAACTTTTTATTGAGAATTTGCATTCCTTGCCGTCGTTATTGATCCGATTTGTAGCACTAGGAAGTCTTTATAAAATAGAGGAGTGTTTAGATATACAAGGTAATTGATTTGCCAAATACTAGGAAGTCTGCATTTCCCATTACTCACCATATCACACACTTTAGCCTATATTTGTGTTACACAACATTATTGATCTAATTCGTAGCACCTTTGCATTTGCCATTAATCTTAGGCAAGGTTGCAAAAATCGCGAATCAGTGGTCGGGCGGTCGACCTCCTTGTAGCTTGTAATCGGTCTAGGCATGATTAACCGGTGATTAATCTGATCGCCATTTTTGACAAGTTTTGGGTATTTCTGGCGAGTTTTGAGTATTTCTAACAGGATTTCCTTTTAAAATCAACTTATAATAGATATAAACAGCTACCGTAAATGATTAAAACATGAATACGACGAGTTTTTGGTATTTCTAACAAGATTTGCAGGTTTTCAGCAAGTTTGACCACCATTGACCACCGTTAACCATGGTTGACTGATTGTTTGACCGATTAATCTTCCACGGAAAGGCTGGTGGACAAGTAGCGCCTAGGCGGCGATTAATGAGCCTTGTTGGCCTTTTATTGCAACATATTTTTTGGAGAAGAAATTGCTTGAAACATAGGATAACTGGTTTGCCAACACTAGGAAGTCTCCATTTTCCATTACTCACTATATCAAATACTTTGGCCTATATTTGTGTTACACAGCAAAGCAGTCAACCAAAACATTTTTCCATCTACTCAACACCCCCTTTTAAACCAACATGTTCACACATGGAAATAGAAGCATATCTATATTGCATAAGAAACTCTAACTATTACATTAGTCTAACTGCATATCAATATTGCATAAGAAAGTCTAACTACATAAGTATAAACCATTTGCCTATATTTATGTTAGGCCATCTTTTTGTCTATGTTAGTCTAATTGCATATTGTTAGTTCAAGGCATCTTATTTTTTATGTTTGCACAAATCATAATCATTGAGTCTGATACAAGCAGTGATGAAGTTGATACAAGCATAGATGATACAAGCACTGATAAAAAATTTCCACCTCAAAAAGTTCCATCGAAAAAGCTTCCTGTTATTAAAGTCCCAACTCTAAAAGGTTTAGCTTAAAAATATGATCCATTCATGGTATTTGACAAGCAGTGATGGAGATGATACAAACAGTGATGAAAGTTTTCCACCTCTAAAAGTTCCATCTAAAAATGTTCATGCTTAAAAAGTTCCAAGTCAAACATGTTTCAGCTTAGAAAATGTTTGTTCTAAAAAAGACGTAGCTAATAAAATTTCACGTAAAAAATTTCCAGCTCAAAAAATTCTTGATAAAAAGCTTCCTACAATAAGAGATCGCATACTAGGCCTTGTAGCCATTCATACTTAGTCTTGTATACGTAATAAGACATTTGGAATCAGAAAATGCACATATGGTCTAAGAGCAATAGCAGATAATGGCAGTAAAGGAAAAAAAAGGAAGCTTGGAATTGCAAGAATAAGTTAAGAAACCCAAATAATGAAATGACACTTTGTGAACTGCTTTGTGTTGCACCAACAAATGATAAAATAGTTGATGTAATTTTTTGATGAAATAGTTGATGTAATTTTTTTGTGGTAGTTGATTAAACCTTAGATGTTTAACTTTTTGTGGCACTTGATCCAACCTTGAATGGTAGTTGATCAAACAGTGATGTTCATATTTGGTTATGTATTTGGATGGTAGTTGATCTAACAGTTTATCTTCGGTACCCTTTTAGTAATGCAACTTGCTTTGGTTATATGTGTTATTTCCATATTCATTGCATATAGGATTGTCTTCATATTTGTTGGTTTTATAAGCATTTAATAGGATTGAGTATCTATATAGTGGTCTGCATCTGTATGAGAATGACTGCCAAAACACAGTTGTCTGCATATGTATTAGTATGACTGCAAAATCACATTTGTCTACAAAAACAAAGCCATTGCAAAACAAACCCATTTCCAAAGCAAACCTATTGCAAGAACACATTTGTCAGCAAAAACAAACCACATACCTTTTTTGAATGAGTTTGAATTATTTTTTTAAATATGTGGAAAAGCAGCCGGTTAACTTTCTAACATTTACAGAAAACAATAAGTTACCTTTCTAATAAAATGATATTTTGGATTTGATTTCTAACTATTGTAAATGGTTGATAGTTTGTTTCTACAGCCTTAACCCTACTTTTTATTGTGAAAACATATTAAAACTTTATTTGGTAGCTACAAAGTGAATATTTTTTTCACCGTTGCAACCTGCCGGAAAAAGAACGTCTTTTAACACAAGTCACATTTTCAAACCAAACATGCATACATAATCCAGTTTTGACTGAAACACAAAAATTACCCATGTGGACTTGTTAATTACGAGCACGACTCATTCACTCTTGTAATAGTTTGTCATGTCTTTTGGAAACAAATCTTGAACTTTATTCAACAGTCTATTAGATGGCTAAGTTATGTTAGTTTGACCGTTGACCGTTGACTGTTGACCGTTGACGGTTGACTTATTCGGCCCAAACCTAATTATGGGTTTGGGTCCATTACGTTTAGGGTTTGCATTGCTTGTTTATTAAGCAATGTATTTAGTATAAAATACATTGGCCAATCTTCATTATGTGAATCACAAAAACACAATCAATAATATTTATCTTTGTTATTTTACATGGTATTCAAAGCTCTAGTAAGATCCACCAACAAAATTGCAATCCCGAGCGGCGTTCATCGCAAATCACGACTCGCCGTGATCGCGTGAGGGTCGAGAGGCGCGCGAGCGAGAGAGAGGCGCGAGAGTATGGATTTTAATTAGGGATTTCATTTTTCGTTATTCAATGCATAAACCCTAAACCCGAGCGCCTACAAATCGAAGAAAAAAAATGTTGAGTGTTCCAGAATCAACAATATTTTTTTCCATCTATTTGTTTTACATTACAGTCGAAGATCATTGTCGTAGACAACAAAAGTTGATTATCAAATTGCCACTAAAAACCTTCTAAAGGCAAATCAAGCCATGACGTAAAAAAATTGTCACGCAAAGGAGGATGTCGCAAGCAATAAACAACCTATAGCTGTCAAATATGCAATTATGCTTCCGCTAAAAAAAAGATGAGGAAAAGAATAAGCGGCTTTTAACATTCATTCCAAAAAAAAAACCTAGCCGTCCTAACACATCCCATATTATATTGATATATCCATCAATCCTTTGTCTCTTACACTATGTTTTACAAACGGAGATCATTGTAGTTTTCAAAAATAGTTGGTTGCAAATTTGTCGCCTGTCCACCTAAAGGCAAAGCAAGCCATGACGTAAAAAAAAAATCGTCACGCAAAGGAGGGAAGGCCGCAAAGCAATGAAACCTACTATGCCACGAAAATACAAATTATGCTTCCGCTAAAAGAAACAACAAAGAAGATGAAGATGATAGAAGAAAAGAAGAAGCGGCTTTCAACATATGTTCCAGTTTGTCCGTTCGAAAGTCTGCCGTTCAAACTGCGGGGGAGTATTAGATGGCTAAGTTATGTTAGTTTGACCGTTGACCGTTGACTGTTGACCGTTGACGGTTGACTTATTCGGCCCAAACCTAATTATGGGTTTGGGTCCATTATGTTTTAGGGTTTGCATTGCTTACTTATTAAGCTATGTATTTAGTATAAATACATAGCCAATCTTCATTATGTATAGCTTGTCATGTCTTTTGGAAACAAATCTTGAACTTTATTCAACAGTCTATGTTTCTTGGTCTTCAGTTAACTTTTCTACGCGTGCTCACAAGAAATTACGTATGTTCCACCAGTCAATGAGAAAGAAAATATATAAACTAATATTAAGTTGGAATGAAAATAACATTTTTTTGTTTTGATGCGCTTCCATCCCTATCAAGCTTTGTTCTTGATTTGAATAATTAGACTTGGTAAAAGGGTACTCTTTTAAGTTTCATCATATGTATGGTTTCTAGGGGTGTTATCGGGTCGGGTTATCGGGGTTGTCGGGTTTGTTGGGTCGGGTTGAGTCGGGTTTTAAGTTTTTAAAAAGTGACCCGCAACCCGACCCGATAAGGAATCGGGTTATCGGGTTCGGGTGTTTATCGGGTCGGGTTAAATCGGGTCGGGTGATTCGGGTTGTCGGGTTATAAGATAAATCCATGTCTACGTAAATAAACTACTAGTAATAAACAATATTATATAGTTTTCGAACAGAATGTCACTATATTTACTCTTGTAGGCCACGAATGCACACAAAATAGAAAATACTGTAGCATTTATATATCTTGTAATTATTTGTTGCATTATGTTCTGGTGTGAGTAGTTTCGGACTTCCCTAGTCTAAACAAATGATCATATGGTTGCTAATCAGAAACCATGCCAGAACCCGAGGACCAATTCACCAAGATAAAGAGCCTAAAGATCAACCACAAACTGTTCCTAGGTGCCTAATGCTAACTTTTCACGACTAATAGATAACATTTACAATAAAAAAAAGGAGGTTTGTATCTACTCTCCACTTTATAAGCCAACAATATTTTCCTCTGGTAGACGATAAGAGCATATGAGTTGATTATAGTTTCTCTGACTTAAAAACAATATCTTTATTACTCGAACATAATGCATAAAAAGTTTGTCACTCTAAGCAGCTAAACCAATTACTGTATACCAAAAGCTACAAAAAAAAAAAGAAATTAATTGCATTTTTCGGGTCTTATCGGGTTGACCCGATAACCCGATAAGAAAAATAATTCAACCCTAACCCGACCCGATAACTATATCGGGTTATCGGGTTCGGGTCAAAACCACTCGACAATATTTTTTAACCCGATTTAACCCGACCCGATAAGCCTTATCGGGTTCGGGTCGGGTCAACCCGACCCTACTGACATTGACGGACCTTAGTGGAGACCGGGGAAAACTTTGAGGTTTTACGTATATTTGCTTAAAGGAAATGCAACTTTGGTCTTCCCAAATTAATGTATATAGCATTCGGCCCTCCCAATAAATTTACCTAAGTTTCGTCTATGCCTACTGACACCCCTAGTTTCAATAAAACAATATAAAAAAAACATTAATGATTAGTATGATTTTTCTTCCATTTTTCTCACAAATATACGAATATAACACTGTAAACAGACATTTTAACCTACTATGTTTTTTTCTTAGGAATTTTACGAACTAGAGACACACACGGGCATAGAGATGACGGTGTATAGTAATTTATTTTTTGTGTTTGTGTGTATTTAATTGTGGAGTTGAGAAAGTTTGTGGGTTAAGCAAAATAATGAGATAAGGAAAAATACTGATATGAATATTTTGTTTACCTAAATGTAAGTGAGTATAATAAATGTACACTTCTATTTTAGTCAATAATTAGAGATTTTACTAAGTATGAATGATATTTGTGGGAAGTGAATTGATAAGAAAAAAAAACCAAAATCAGAAAAATAAGAAAAGATTTTTAACCATATATTTCAAGTAAGAGGGAGAATTTTAAAAATAGATGCATTTTTTTGTAAATGCATATAATATGTGTGATTATGGTTGTGACACAACCATGGTTTGATCAGGTTAGAATGCGTTTCTAGATTCTAATTTTGTGTGATCTTATGTGTTTTGGTGATTATTTGATTTGAAATGAGTATGAATAGGATTATTTAAGAATTTAAAATGATCATTTTATCGTATGAGCATGGACAATATAAGCAAGTGTTGAAAAGAAATATGGAAGTTTCATGTGTAACCTTCACAGCACTAGTTGAATCTCGGGACGAGATTCCCTTAAGGTGGGGATAATGTAGCAACCGCGAGATTTGATCAGGTTAGAATGTGCTCTTAGATTCTAATTGTGTGTTATTTTATGTGAATTTATGTGATTTGGTGATTATTTGACTAGAAATGAGAAGTTATGAGCGTGAATGAGATTATTTTAGAAATTTGATGATCATCTTATCATATGAGCATGAGATTTTGAGCAAGTGTGAAAAGAAATATGGAAGTTATGTGTAACTTTCCATATTTAGAAAGTGAGTTTAGAAATGAAAAGTTATTTTTAGAAAACGTGGTAATTTACGTTTAAATAAAAATGTATAGTTAAATGGGCTTAAATAATTGCAAAATTTTAAGGTAATTAGTAAAATCAAATTAAAAATAAAATAAAAATAATAATGAAAATAAATATGGGCCGAGTGGTTTAGCCGGTTGTAGAAAAGAAAAAAAAAAAATTTTTTAGAGTTTTAATTAAAATAGGATTTTAATACTATAAATATAAGGTTAGGGATCACAAAAATCATTTGTTTCTTTCCTCCTTCCCCTTCATGTTTGATCATTTGTTACTATGTTAATTTTTAATCTAGTCTTGATGGAATTAGAGATTATTTATAAAAGATAATTAATTAGGGTTTATAAAAAATTAGGGGTTTTAATAAATTACTGATTTTAATGGGTAATTAGTGTTATGGTGATGCTTAATGCATGATTAGGATTATATTAATGGTGTTATGAGGGTTAAGTATGTTAAATTCGGAATTGAAATTCTGGCAGAAAAGTTTGTCCAACTTCAAGGACGCATATCTCCTAGATGGAGAATGCAATTGAACTGATTCTTTTTTTTAAACTGTAGCTTTTCGAGTCTACTTTTCAGAAAATCCGGCCCCAACAGTTTTTGAGGTCGGGAAGTCGGTCAAATATCAGTTGCAAGACTCGTCACCAAAACTGCGAATTTTCTGACTTTTGATTTTGAATTTTTATAAAATACTTAGACTTCATACTGGAAGCTAA
Source organism: Tanacetum coccineum (assembly GCA_026074375.1). Taxonomy (NCBI): domain Eukaryota; kingdom Viridiplantae; phylum Streptophyta; class Magnoliopsida; order Asterales; family Asteraceae; genus Tanacetum; species Tanacetum coccineum. The sequence goes on from BQNB010194390.1 coordinate 8,236, forward strand.
AACTTGGTTTGTGGTTAATTCATATATTGTGTGAGGTCTCTGAATTTTTTTAGAAAATAATAATAATTTTAAAGTGGTCAGCTTGTATCAAACTTTTGGGGTCTCATAAGACATATAGGAAGTCTGTAAATTTTTGGTAGAATTTTTGGACACCATTTGGTTGGGTTTTTGGTCACAAAATGATAAGAAAAGGTTAAAAAGTGTTACAAAATGATAAGAAAATGTGGTAGGAATATGACTAGAATATAATAATCCATCAATTAGGGTTGATACGTTGGTTTAAGCATTTTAGTTTGCCAATTGTAACGAAAGTTTATATGTTATAGTTTTGAGCAAGGAGTATAATTGCTTGTAGCAGCGCAACAGGTGAGTGTCATAGCCCCTATCTTTTCTAAGATCTTTCATTGGGGTAAAAACGATGCAATGAGTATTGAATGTTTTATTACTGTGATATTTGATGGTTGAGCTGAAAATGCATGTGCTTTATGACTATTACTTGCTATGTGTTGAATGAGAATGACAAGTGGAGCAGGGTTGGATTGGATCGTTGGATCATTCCTTCCTCACTTGGGTTGAGCCGAGCTTCTTTTGAACTGAACTATTTTGTTTGAGCTATATTGATGTGAACTGTGTTGAATTGAGCTGAATGATTTGTAGTATGTGATAGTTCATGATATGCTATGCAACTTTTTATCTTTATCACAGTAATGTTTGAATTGTCTTTGAAATGTTTTGAGGTTGGTGTCTAAAACCTATGACATCTCACCAACCTAGTGTTGACGTGTTTTAGCATCGTTTTCAGGTACTTCAAGTAATAAGCATTGAGGCTAGGAGAGTTGCTAGTGAGACCATAAGATGCAAGTTGAAGATCTATGATTTTGCTATGCTGTTTTATTTGAACAATATGTTGATTTGATTTTTAGACTTTGTTTTGATATTGTAAGACTTGTACGGATGGTAACCCCTATCACCCTTACATTGTCGTTGGATTGTGGATGTTTTCATGACACGTTGTGTCTTTGCATTTATTACCCTATTTAGTATTTCTCTATAAAGATACCATGTGCTATGTTAATATCCTATGTCGCGCCTTGCGTTTCCGCCTTGGCGGGGTGTGACAGATTGGTATTCAGAGCCAAGGTTATAGAGAATTAGGTGGTTGAACCTAGACTATAACCTAGGAGTCCTGGAAGTAGATGCGTATTAGGGTTTATATTTCTAGTAGCGAAACTAGGTTGAATTTTGCCCTAATCTTATGATCCCTATGTTTCCCCCATTTTGTTATCCTTTCTTGATATCTGGAATATGTATTTTTAATTATGTCTTATGAATGATTTTTGAATTATTTGATTATCCTTGATATGTGAAATTTGGTGCTATATGAAATGCATGCTATCATTGAGAGGTGTAGTTTGGAAGTAAGTACACGTGTGCAAAAGACGCAGTTATAATTATGGTGGCCAACATAATTATAAAGGTATCACACACGTGGACTTGTGACCTTAATGCAATTATCAATGTCTTGTTGTTTATTGTATGATTATGTTCTGATATTTGCGAATATGTTTATATATGCATATGTTGTATTTAATATCTTGTAAGTGTTAGGATAGTAGGTCTAGGAAACTCTATTCTTCCCTTGCCTAATTAGTACGGTCGATATTGTCAGAATGGTGAATACTAGACAAGGTGGTGATCAACCCAACATAGCTGCTATCATAGCTGAGCAGCTTCAGAACATCATTCCCCAGATTGTCACACAAGTGACTGCAAATGTCAACAATGCTCAGAATGCCAATGGTGGCGGTGGCGGTGCTGGCCAAGCCAATAACGGGTGTTCTTATAAGACTTTTCAGGCGTGTGGACCCAAGGAATATGATGGGAAGGGAGGTGCAGTGGCACTTACTCGTTGGTTTGAGAAAATGGAGACAGTGATTGATAATAGTGGCTGCCTAGAGAACCAGAAGGTGAAGTACGCTGCCAGTTCTTTGGTGAACAAAGCACTGACATGGTGGAAAGGTCAGGTACAGACCAGAGGTAGGGATGCAGCTAATGGCATGACTTGGAACGATTTCAAAGCTTTGATGAGGGAAGAGTTTAGTCCGGAGCATGAATTGGAAAAGTTGGAGTTGGAACTGTGGAACCATAAAATGGTGGGAGGCAATCATGCCGCCTACACTGATAGGTTTCATGAGCTAGCCAGGTTGGTGCCACATATGGTGACGCCTGAGTCATCAAGGATCAAGAGGTATATTGCAGGTCTAGCACCGGAGATCAGAGGAATGGTGAAGGCAGTTCAGCCGGAAACTATTCAGACTGCTGTTACGAGAGCTAGTATTTTGACTGAGGAGGCGATTAACTGTGGGACTTTGTTCAAAGAAAACGACAAGAGGAAAGCTGATGATCAAGGAAGTAAGTCGTCGGGGTCTTGGAGGGACAACAAAAAGTCAAAGGTAGGAGCGGGGTTTGCGGCGGCTCCTCCTAGAAAAGAGTATGTGGATTACCCAAGGTGCAACAAGTGTAGTGCTCATCACCCTGTTGGCGGGGACTGTAAGTTGTGCTTTAATTGTCAAAGGCCAGGTCATTTTGCTAAGTATTGTCGAGAACCCAAGTATGTTGCTCCGTTGAATGCTGTGAAAGGAAACCAGACCACAGCAAGCCTACCTGTCCTAAGTTAAATCGTGCACCTGGATAGTCTGGTAATCAGTTAGCTATTGAAGGGAATCGAAATAACCGTGGTGATGGGAATCAGGTTCGTGGGAAGGCGTATAACACTAATGTGAATGCTAATGAGGCTGTGCAGGATCCGAAAGTCGTGACGGGTACATTTTCAATAAACGATCACTTTGCTTCAGTACTTTTTGATTCTGGCGCATATTTTAGCTTTATTTCTACTGAATTTGCAAACTTGTTGAATATGTGCCCTAGTATTGTTAGGCCGGGGTATGTGATTGAAATAGCTGATGGAAAAAGGGTAGAGGTCGATAGGATTTTCCTTAATTGCAAACTAGAATTAGGAAAAAGGGTAGATGTCGATAGGATTTTCCTTAATTGCAAACTAGAATTAGGAAATTCCCTGTTTTCTATTGATTTGATTCCACTAGGACATGGAAGCTTTGATGTCATAGTGGGTATGGATTGGTTAGCTCGAAATAAAGCGATGATTATTTGCCATGAAAAAGTAGTAGAGATACCTATAGTAGGAGGTGAAGCGCTTAGG
>BQNB010194391.1:0-11455 GCA_026074375.1 Tanacetum coccineum
CACAACATAATATATAACACAAACATAGATGCAATGCAAATATAAATATAAAGCGATAAAGGCAAATATAAATGTAAAGCGATAAGTAAAAGAAAGAGCAAACCGGGCACGATGATATATATTTTTTCTGCTACGCAGCTCCTCTTCACCCTCCTCTTTAGGTATAACCAAACCCGTTATGTTTTATTGCCCATGGCCTAAATATGTAAACCAACCAATTCTAGTTTGGTGTATAGTTATGATACATAAAGATGTATAATGATGATCCAAGACATAAGTGTCAATTGGATGTAAAAGCTTAATCTAAACATCAAGATCACTAAGCATGATGATGTTGATGAAGATGACAAGACTCAAGGCTTGTTGTAGTGGATCTTCATATATGAGCTTGTGGTGGATGATGATGGCAAGATCTCTAAGCTTGCTCAAGTGGATGATCATGTAGAATCATGCTTGTAACAAATGAAAATTAAAAGCATTATGATCAAGGATTAGTAGGGTTTTAAAGACATGATCAATTGTGTTTTTACATTGTAAAAACTTGATTACAATGATCCTTAAATGTGTGGATAAATATGGTAGAATGGTTGTAAAAAGAGTTAGTGAAAAAATAAGCAAATAGGTGGTATTTATAGAAAACCCAAAACTTGGCCATCAAGGTTCTACGGATCCAGTTATGGTGGATCCGTACGCCTATTTAGGTGGATTCGTGGGCCAATTTCAAAATTGTTAAAAAAATATTTTCAAATCTTTTTAAATTATTTTGTTAGATCCTTAATGTACTTAAAAATCTGATTAGATATTGTTCTAGAAGGAAAATCAATCTTAACATTAAAATGGAAAGATTTGTAAGATATGAAATATCTTATAAGATTTGTTTCCAAAAGTGGTTAATCCTATTTTGTCTTATTCACTAATGTAATTAGTTATAATTAAGTAAAGGATTACTTAAAAGCATTTGTTTAGTGTTGATGTAAGTAAACTTACATGGGTTTATGCAAATGCTTAAACTAGTATGTATGACAAAATAGGTTTTGCTAGTTTGTAAAAACGTGTTCATACTTTGTATGAAAATGCAAACCGAGGTTCAAAAAAGAATGATTGACCTTGAAAATATTTTAGTAAATCTAAAATGTATTTTAATCATTCTTAATAGTTTGTTAAATAGGTTGATCATAATGCAACATAACAAACCGTGCCTTTTTTGAAGCATGAGTGGACTCAAGACATCGAAAGGTGTTGATGAATGTATACGTTGATGAGTTGTGGTCACGAGTAACTTGCGCATTTTACGTTATGTATTACAACTTACTTGTTTGTCATTATTAAAACCAAAGGACTTGTTTAGTTTAAATATCTTAATATTTGCACTAACAATCTCCCCATTTTTGATGATGAAAAATATATGTAAACTGTAACCCATCATAAAATTTAATAGTTACTCGTTTACACTTCCTTCTCCCCCTTTTGTCAAAATAAAAAAGTGTGTGCTCCCTCCTCCAATCCTTCTATGTTTACACTCTTCCATCTCTATTGTCAAAAAGGGTGTGTCCTTAGAATTAAACTTTGTTTCTCCCCAGAAAGGCGAGCTTGCATCATCCCTAATAAAGTTATAATTCAATCTTCGTCGTCTAAATGCCTACAAGCTATCTACTTTGATACCCTCGAGCTCCCCCAGCTCATTGCACTCCTATGATTATTAACCTTGGTTGCTAATGAGTCCATGGATCAAATTTCTTACAAAGAGTTAACCTACATCAAGGGTTAGTTTTGTGCAACATAATATATATCTTGAAGCAATAGGAGAAATATATGATGAATGCGTGTATGCTTCTTTTTAACGAATGCCCCCCTTATTTGAGGCATCAAGGTATTATCGAAAGCCTACAAAAAAAGGTTAGTGCGAAACTAGATTCTCTGTTGAATGAGTATATACAACTAAATGTATATAAGATGCACTCTCAAAGTGCCACATCTCAAAGTCTTGACAGAAGCAATCCCCCCTTGTTTGGGACAACAATGAATCAAGTTATAGAAGTGTACTACAAAACAGAGTTAGTAGACAAGCGCACATATACATAATGATAATGATAGCTATGTATGTAAAAAGAAATAGATGTATGAGAATAGTGTTTTATCTTAAGGTTTAAAAACATGTTTAGGATCAAGTAACATAACTAATGGATATAGTGCTAAAAGTTAAAAATCAAGAAATTATGAATTTTAGCGACTGGTGAGGGACGGATCTACTAAAAGCACAGATGCATCCACCAAGCTTGGATCCGCCAATTTGTGAATCTCTCAAAAATGGGCAGAACCTATTTTTGCAGCCAAAACCCAAAGCACTTAGCATGTAAACACTTAAATCATGAACAATACTAAGTAAGGGTCCTAAAAGGATAACACGCCAAATCATAAAGATGTTAAGCATCATGCAAGCGTCAAAGATAATATTCTCACATAGCAAGATAGAAAAAATACATATAGTAAAAATATATATAGTACAAATACATATAGTAAGATTCTATCGAGGAATATGATATGCATGTCTTAGGTATGGGTACTCTAAAGTATGACACCTTTAAAAAAATGTTAGAAACTAGACACATGCAAATGTTGTTTAAAAACAACAGCCTAAATGATAAGAATAAAAAGAACCAAGACACATGCGTGATGACTAAGACTCAATTGACACCAAATTTACCCAACCAATCGCACCAACTTTAATAAATGAGAACGGACTTCGTTTATTAATTGACACACCATTGTTATGAAAATGACTTCTTCTAAGTAGTCATTTGGATAAGGAGTACCATCATATTTAGAACGACGTGTTCCTTAATATTTCATTATCTACCAAAGATGATGATTTGAATTTGGATAGACTTTCGTCAATGGTTGTATTGACAGATTCCTAAATCCTCAAGTTTTCTTTGTTAAGCATTATATATATGCTTTTCACGTGTGAGGTGTTCTAGGAAAAACGTTATTGTAAGACTTTAAGTCAAACTAAATGTTGACGATAATGCTGATTTGTTGAGAAGACGTACTCTAAGTATGTTCTTAGGAGAAAAGTTTTTGTGACATATAAAAGTAAATTGATGTCACAAATATTTTAAAAAGTTATGCAAAAGAAAATATATATACTAGAAAGTAGTTATATTATGACACGAGTAAATATAGTGAAAAATGATATGCACCTAGATGCAAATAAAAATGATTCCATATTATGGAAAGTGAGGAAGGATGAGCGAGAACGAAGAGGGAAGGCGTTGAGCTAAGGTTGGCAAAGACGGTTTAGACTAACATATTTGTTTTCACTAACAATGACAAGAGTGATTGCGTTGCATGTGATCCTAATGTAACAAGTGCATTTTGGTTGTCAATGTTGACGAACAAAGGTAGATATGTGAGACAATGTGGTAGTTTTTTTAATAGTGAAAGAAAAATGAAAGACATAACAATGTGGTGACTCAATAACATTTGAAGCGTGAATATCTTCTTTATGTTCTTCACTTACTAGTAAGTGGAAACAAACTAAAAGACCCAATTAAGGATCACTTGTAATAGTTATTGAACAAGTATGGAATGTTCACGAGGAGATAATTTCTTTGGTATGGGAGTTTACAAGTGAGGACCAACATTTGTTAGTAAAGGTGATGATGTTATTCAAGCGAAGATTGTGTAGTTATGTGTTTTGAGTATCATGTTTGTGAGGATTGAAGTTTGCCGAACTAACTATTACTATCAAGAGTAGGGTATAGTTGTAAGGTTTGAGTGTATGGTTCAAGTGTTTCTTACGAGGTTTGGGTACGTAAAACTAATCATTACTATTAAGAGTAAAGTGTAGTAATAGGATTTTTGAGTGATGGTTGACGTAAAGGTTGAAGATTCTAGTAATGAGGCTCATATTCAAAAGAATGATATGCTCTTTTAAAGAAGAGGTATTGATGCTAGATAGTGATGTTAGTGTAGGAGACTAGAACCAGATATGGTTTTTATGAACGAGGTGTACTTGTGTGGTGAAATAAAAAATGAGTGTTCTTGTGAGTTGGCTTCTAGGGAATAAGAATCACATTTGTGAGTTCTTGAGAGTATTTGGTGAAAGACTATATATGAATGAGTGTGGTTTCCCTCCTACTTAATCCGTGCTCATCCGAACATAACGTGTCGAATAAAAAAATAAAGAAGAAAACAAACGATGACGGTTAGCATACGAAGATCTTCAACCGTAAAGTTACGTAGCTCTTCTCAAGAATTGCTAATGTTCATAGAACAATCACATGATGAGGTATGATATTATCTTAAAGGTGGTAGCGGAAATGGCGGAGAGAAGATATTATCCATCTATATAGTGGTAGAGGCATGATTGAGGTTTTCGTGTAATGAATTAGGTATGAAAAAATGAGTGATATAATCATTTATAGTTAAGGAGTGTCAAATTGAGTATGTTTTAAGTAGCGTTATCCGTACTTTTGTATATGTTATTTGGCTATTTTTATATGGTTTTGTTACTTAATTGTATCAAAGTGTGTTTGCAAGTCTATTTGTAGCCAAGTATAAGAAAACAAGGAAAAAGGACGAAGAAACGAAGAATAAATGAAGTTTTATACAAGTAGAAAGAATCCCGCATTAAGAACAAGCTCGGGAAGCATTTAAAGAGAAAAAGAGTCAATCATTGAAGCTTCCAAGGCCCAAGATAGAGCTTAAATGAAGTTATTTTGATGTATAATGACCAACGACCAAGCACAACTCAAACGGGAGGTTTAAACGCAAGAACACAGAAAAATATTTTCTAGGCGTATGCCTAGCCGGTCGGCTGGAGGAGGAGCCGCCCGGCTTCTTTTCGCTGTGTTCTCCAAGTTACATTAATACTCCAATTTAAGTTCCATTAAGCCTTAAGTCCGATCATATCACCTTATAACTCATTATTCTAGAACATTTATGAAACTTGGAGGCCAAGTACTTCATTAAACACCCTAGGCTTGATTTCAAGTATAAATAGGACCATTTGGCTTAGTTTTCCATATGCAATTCCACCCTCCACCCTTAAGGACGAATTTCACCACCATTATCTCTCCCAAAAGACCAAAACCCTCTGCCATATTCGTGTAGATTGCTCAAGGGCTGAAGAAAGTGCTTTGACGTGATTTTTTGGGTTGTTTAGAGGCGTATAGTTGATTGGAGGCTTGTAGGATGCTCTAATCCTTCATCCTTACCTATTGTAATCATACTTAGGTAACTTACTCTTGTTAATTTTCAGAATGTTATTGAATGTTATGAATGTTATGATTGTTGAGACTTTGGTTTTTGTTGAAATAATCATGGAGTGATTCTTAATACACTTGTTTGGATGATGTTTATCATATGAGGATTTTTATATTTGATTATGGTTTTGATCAATTCATGTTATGTTTGAGATCCATTGTGCTTGAGTTTTGTTCAATTGCTTATCATGTTGGGTTAGTTGTTGGTGATTTTATAGGTCAAAAGGGTTTTCATCATTTAACTAGTTATTATCATTTGTCTATGAATGATTGTTTTATATATTGACCATTTCATAAACAACCTGATTATGCAAAGAGACTTGAGTATGATTGTTACTTGTGAAACGAACTACGAATTAAACTTGTTAAATAAACAAAATTGTGAATTGGTTGATTTGGAATTTGTCACCATCATATTCTTAACTCATAATAATTGGTCAAAACCATCTTCATATGAACAATCCTAGTTTTATGAACAAATCCAAACAAGTGTTGTCTTTTACTTATTGAATTTGCTTAATCATTATTTTCGTGTTATTAGTTGCTTTTATGGTATTGTGGAACATGACAACCATTATACCAGCATTACTATTTCTTATTGATACATAGATTCTTCACAACCAAAAACACCTAAATCCTAGTGAACAATCTTGGCTTACCACAATAAGCTAGCTACATACGAAAGGGTCATACTTGCCTGTGTGTTCTTAGCTCATTTTGATAATTTGTGTTATAAATTTAAAAGAAGTTCGCGGAGAACACTTCCAACTGTTGATATAGTAACAAAAGAGTGGAAACGAGTTACAATGAAAGATATTTGAGTATTTGACTGAGTTTATGCTGGAGGACGGAAAATGTATTTATGAAGAAAATAATACAGTAAATGAATAAACAATGAACAAAGTGATCGAAACAAAATCCTAAGGATTAAGACGTTTATGCATGTGTACTCGATAAATTTTAGTGACACGTGGCAATACCCTAAATGCAAAAGACACAAAGTCACTTAAGCTCATTAATCATAACAATCAAATATATTGATGTACAAGACTAATGTGACGTATATATGTGTAATCTGATAGACGGACCAATGATAAGTGTGTGCATAAGTAAAAACAACGAAAGATCATATAAAAGGTTACATAAAACAATGATTAAGTCAACCACATATATCATACAAAACATGTTAGCATTTAGCATTTAATAACACATATCATAAAGATAAACTTAGAGATATTAAATCGGGATTGCTAACCAAAAACAAAATTGTCTAAATAATTATGCATTCAACAATTAAGCAAGTAATCATTGAGTATCAAAATACTGAAAAAAATATAATCATAATCACACGAGAATAACAAGTTAACATTATGAATCACAAAAAATACATATGCGGATTTGTCAAAGTATTCTAGATCAGATCTACGAAGAATCCTAAATGCTAACTATGTTTAATAAGCATTCCTAATTAAAATACAACGTTCAACAATGTAAACTAAACATTATGCATATTATGAAAGAGCATTATAATCAAGTTAAGAATACTAAGAGATTATCACTAGTGAAGCATGCTACAAATTTACAGGTTAAACACGACCATTTAGATTATGGTTATGCCCACGAACCCAAAATCCCTTCACAGAAGCAATTTCACGGTAGGTTAAATTGAATTTCTAATGCAATAGATTCTCCAGTAGTCATTCTTATTTTAGTAGAAAATAGAGTTCCCGAATATTCCTAATGAAGTATAGCAAAGATGAAATTTGCATTGTCCACTAATACTTAGCCTAATGCGACTCAACTAATATGTTTCGATTCCGGTTCTCATAATCCTAATCATGATTTATAGAATTCTATGGTTAAATAAGAGAGCAAGCAAGATGCCGTGAGTTTAAACAAGATTGAGTGTTCTAGGACTTAGGAGTATACTTAAGTGTGACAATGTGCAATATGCTATATTGAGAGCATTTTAAGAACACACGTTTTCATATCTTTATAAAAATAATCTAATTAAGGTAATTACTTTAATAGATTTTATGAATATTCTATTGTAGAAATTATGATGTACTAAAGGTTAGTTACATGTATGTTAGACCTTAGACAAGTGCAAAATGATAAAAAGGAAAATATACAAATATGATGACCACGGACGGATCTACCTAAATCAAAGACGGATCTCCGTATAGAGGATCCGTAGATCCGTGAGGTGTCTGAAAATAGACAGAACATGATTTTGAGCAATTTGAGAGGTGGTGTTGTTGTTTTGGTAATTAAAGTATCTTATATATGTTATAAGGAGTATGTGTTTGAATTTTCGGATTCGACGTTCAAGTTTTGAGCATAACGTGGAAGTTGTCGTGAATTTCCTGATGGAAATTTTAAACTATGTCTATCCTACATTGGAGTGTGATATGGTTATATTGAAATTTTGACCATAGCTAATAACACAAACATTTGAAAAATTAGACTTAATAAAACATCTTCAATATAAGTGTGAATTACAATTTGATGATTGTTCTTTCGTCTTATGATTGATTTCGTAATTTCATGTAATAACCGAAATTGGTATAAACATGTAGATTTAGAAAATATGTATGGTTGTTTTATTGATATGTCCGTGATCTAGATAAATTCTAATCTCGACTCCATGTTCATATTTTGAAAGTTTGTAATTGGATAGAATAATGAGATTAATTATCGTTTGAATAATAATCATCTTTATATTCGAAATCCACTTACGATCACTTATTGAAAGAAAGAAAAATAATGATTTATCAAATATGTTTCATCATTCCTAATCATAATCTTGGACAATTGAATTGTTCTTGTTTTGAAGGTTTAGTTAAAATAATGTTATGCTTATTTGGCATAGTGAGAAAAGATTATAACGAAAATTTAGTATAAGTCTTGAATCCGAACTTTTGAATTGAATGAGCTAAAGTTTCTTAGTGTGGCATTTGCACGTGTTTGGTTTTTCAGAATTACCAACTTTACCAAATGCATTGCAAGGTAAATTACTTGAATACCTCGAACGAAACATCCAAGTCATCAATCCTACTTTGACGTGCATTTTAAACATGTTATTATTAATAATAAGAACACACCTGTTGGACATGTAGACTCAATATAACATCATTATCACAAGTGAGTTTATGAACCGATGTAATTAATTTCTGTCCTTGGAAAGGGACGACCATTTCCATTTCGTATCAATAGTGTTGTATTGAGTAGAGAAAGATTCGAGATAAATACTTGTTATGATTTTGATATAAACTTAAAGTCATGACAAACAATTGAATCCGATGTCATATACCAAAAACTGGCAATTAGATTTGAAATGATATCAATCATAAAATTGAAATAATGAATCGATATATTTCTCTGAAATCATCCTTTACCCTCACAAACACTCTATAAAAGAAAATTAACTAAAGATTTTCCTAAGATGTCGTAGTTCCATTAAGACTAAGACAACCTCAGTGTGAGATCATTTAAAATGATGAGTTTATTTGTTTCTTAAGGATTGTCATCTATTTTATATGTGAGAAAAACTTATTTGTTAATATGCATAGATTTTGACATTTTAAAGAATATAAAAATTATCCTAGTCATTTTTTAAGCATTACGAAACCCATTTTGAAACTATTACATGTTTATCTAATATTTCGAAGCATTTAATTAGATCGAATGTTTCATTTCAAGTGAATGATTAAAGTGAGATATTAATGCGAAGATAAAACTATACAATGAAAGATGTTTTCTTACCAAAAAGTTAAGCTTTCAAATTTAGAATTACACCAAATCCATATGTCATTTAATCCATAATATTTAATATATGTGATTGTGAATTAGACTAAAGGCAAATACAAACTAATTCAAAACACATTTATCCTTTCTTACTACTAATATGTTTCTTATGTTATATCTCTAGTTTAGACAACCTATTTTAAGCAAGATAAATAGGATGACTTGACTAGATGCCTTGTTGAGTGCTTTGATAAAATTAAAGTGTTGAATTTATAATGATGACACATTTTATCACTTGAACTAGTAATACGATAATCGTGAAAGACAATATTTTTAAAAAGGTTTGACAAACTTGCTTAGCTCTCAATCCTAAGTGGGTTACCATAAGTAATAAGATTTACAAGATGTTGATATAACATTTATAAACATAGTGACCTATGACTATATGCAACGCAAAAGCAATTTCACAACTTAGTGCAAGAGATCTACCATAAGATCAATTGAGGCATAAACATGAAAACTAATAAATAACACGTATGACGAAATTATGTTATGTTAGCCTCAAAATATTAAGTCGAACAAGGAAGCTCGGTCACTCAACGAGGAAGCTTTGGTCTTTATTTAATATATGTTGTAATAGGCTAGTTACGGGTATCCGGCTCGTTATTTAATCTAATATTGTATGCATTGTGAGCTTAAGCCCAAGTTATCTCGAGTCCGACCCAAGAAATAAACCTACTCGGCCCATAAGGCTTAATGAAAGCCGGCCCAAAGTATAGGTATAAATACCCCTCTCCAAGTGTGGAGAGGGTGTTGGTTCTCATTTGTTTTTGACACACTTGTATGAAATAACCATCTCTTCTTTTTCTCTCTTGTTTCTCTCTCTAGTTCTTCCTTCTCTTTTCTTCTCATCTTCTCATCTTCTTATCCTTATTTCTTGGTTTGATTATGGAAGTGAAGTGATTCTTGGTCCCAACAATTGGTATCACTCGTCAGGGGTGGTTTAGAGATTTGTGATTTTTGTTGTTTACGAGTTTTTTTGGAAGCTTATTTGGGCTTAAAAGTGTCTCGGCTATTCTTCTGTTCGTACTAAAATCAACAAAACATTTTTGTCATTTATTTTTTGTTTTTTTAAGGTTGTTTGTTGTCAAGGAAACCAAAACACACACGAGGTGTGTCTCATTAAAACAAAAATATGTTTTTCTTGTTTTTTTCTTCTTGGTAACTGTTGTCCTTAAGCTTTTCACAAAGCTTTGTTTTTTTTTTGTTTTTTTTGTTCTAAAGATTATTTGTTCTCTTCTTCATGGCTTATTTTCGTATATAAGGCTTATTCCGAAGCTTATTGTCCTTGGTTGGCTTATCGTCTTGTGGTCCTCACTGTTTGAGCAAGGACGGTAGTACATTTTTGGTTATTTGCAGCAGGCGAATAAGGCAAGAACTTGTGGAAGCGAATAAGGCAAGCACTTGAGGAAGCGAATAAGGCACCAACTATGAAGGCGAATAAGGAACTTCTTTTGCAAGGAGAATTAGGCGTATTTTAGTGGAGGCGAATTAGCACTCTTTTCACAAGAAGCAAATTAACATTTTTAACTAGAAGCGAATTACCACTTTCTTCACTGGAAGCGAATTAGCAAATTTTAACTAGAAGCGAATTAGAACTCTTTTCACAGGAAGCGAATAAGGCACTGTCGAAGGAGGCGAATTAGTCTTGTAGCATGAGGTGAATTAACCCTTCAACGAGAGTTGAACTATACTCATTTTCAAGTCGTTTTGGGTTTTTGGTTTCGAGTGTCGGTTAATTACGGGTCTTCTAACTACAACCATTACGATTGCGATCCTTCGTAGATCATCGTAGTGTGTTCATTTGTTACTGACGATAACCGTACCGCTCCGCGAGATAGAAAATAGAAACGTTGCAAATTTATAACTATTTCAAGGAAGAAGACGTAGTGCATGTGGTGGAAATTTATTTTTAAAAAACTAATTTCAAAAATTGGCAACTTTGGTCCCAGAACATAAGTCAATTTCATCATTAGTCCTTTCCTTGTTTATTAACCCTTCAAAGTTAACCGTTATTGCACCGTTAGTCTTTTTAAGCTCATTAATCATAAACAAAAGCTCAAGTACTTCGATTACAACAACAATTTCAACAACAATTAATTATTGTTTCATGGTTTCTTCTTGATTTTGTAAAATCCCGAGAAAGTTTCAATTCTTTTCTCGGTTTAAATCAAAGTCTAGTAAAATCCCGTGAACGTTAATTGATTTCAATCCACAACAACAATCACTTTACCTACTTAAGATCCTACAAATCATTTTCTCTTAACAATTCATGTTACAATAGAAACGAAAGATACTTTAAATGCAAGCAAAGATTTTGAAAGAGAACTCCCTGAACAAATTCAATGCACTTAAAACAACCACTCAACGTCTCGAAAGGC
>BQNB010194393.1:0-11454 GCA_026074375.1 Tanacetum coccineum
CAATTTCATTGTCGTTTAGAGAACTTACCGTGGGTTCATAGAAGAGCGCTTCTTCAGATGTTAAACTATCATTGAAGACTATTGTTGGGAATTCGGTTTCAATGGATCTGAGGTCGTGAACGTCTTCATCATACCAAATCTTGCCATACTTAGTAGTTTCCTAGTTATACACCTTACCACGCCTACGAGCTTTTTCTTCCTCAAGCCTGATGTAATATTCCATTGTAATGTTGAGGTCGTCCATATTTACTTGTAATAAATTTTCTAGGAAAGAAAACTGTCAAATAGCTTAATACGCTGTATTCAGTAAACTAAATACACTATATTGATGATAGAGTCGAATACGCTGTATTGGTTTTGCAAAAAAAATTATACGCCGTATTTAGTATTCGACTCAAAAAGTTATAGCGAACTGTAATAATGCACACAAACACACAATATGCAAAATATACAATGCGGAAAATTAAACACACAGAACAAACACACAAATATGCAAATTAATCTAAGCTACACTAAACTAAATTACTAATAAAAACAAGAATTAAACAACTTCACTCCCTGGCAACAGCGCCAAAAACTTGATGTGTCGTTGTGTAGGTGTTATTTTATGAATCAAGTTTTACTATTTATAATTTGTCGACTAAACCTAAAAACAACACTTTAATGGGCAGTGTACGATGTAGCTTCGTTGGTAAGTAGGGTGTCGATCACTGAGAGCGAGAGCGTTAACTCCTAATTCTATCAGTATTTTAGTTGTCTATGTTAGTACTAAATTAATCTGATATATGTTAAACCTAAGCTAATGATTAAGGGGGGTTCAACCTGAGAGTCTGGCACGAGTTTGGGTATCTAAGCTAAGGTTTTGATGACAAGTAAAGCAATAAACACACACAAGAAGACAAACAAACGAGAGAGGAACGGTCAAAAACTAATGTAAGGAAAATGTATCAACCATGAATAATCCGATAAAACGCAAGTTTGTTTAATAGTGCAATGATTGTCTTATCTCGAAGGGCATATCATTCCTAGACTTAGGCGGTACTTCTTCCTAAGACCTAGACACGCTAATTCTGTCACAATTAGATGCATCCGCATAAAGCAAGCATTTGTTGATTATAATCTATCTTAGGAGATTAATAATGGTGCTCTTACTAAACCCTAGCTCATAGAGACTTTACCCACTTACTGCTTAATTGCTCTTTATATACTAGTAGTCTACTGTTCGAGTCCTTACCAATGGAATAAGAACGTACTCGTTGATACCAAGGTCACCTTAAGGCTCAACTAAGCTCACTAAACTAAAGGCAATGATAGGTCAATATTTGTGATCCTATTATTCTAGATATATAAATTGCAATATGGAGAGCTATCTCGGACTCTTAGCCTACGCCCAACAACATCAAAGTTGCAGCGCATTAAATATGCAAGACTAGACCCAGTTGAATGATAGGTCGCATACTTAAGCACGTAAACGAATATAAATTTATAAACATAAAAAACAATCAACGATAAATTAAGCAATCAAGATAAACAAACCAAACATTAGATCTTCATAAACATGGCCGATACCTAAACGTATCAGCCGATAGTCATCGTAAAAATACACATAGTTTGATATATGAACGATTAAAGTAAAGAAACCTCAATCGAATATTCGGTTGTGCGAAGATTACAAGAGTTTTCTTATGATCTTGAGGCTCTTTTTTGACCTTCTAGGCTCTTCTGATCATCTCTTGGTCGATTTGGTGGTTTAAGGATTCACTTCCATACCTAAAACTGAGTTTAGGGTCGTCTATTTATAGAGTCTTGAATCGCGTCAATACGCCGTATCGAGCAATGTGGGATACGAAGTATTGGGGATTTCTTGGAGTAAGACCCACATTTGATATCTTCCAGAATCTTCGTGTATAATATCCTTGTATACGGCGTATTGATGTTCTTGGATACGGCGTATTGGGCTTGAATTCTACGTGGTTATTTGTGAAGTGTAGGCACGGATACGCCGTATCTTCTTGATGGATACGGCGTATTGAGGTAAAACCAGTTGGTTCTTCTTCGTTGACCAAAGTATTATATATGGCGTATCGTTGATGTGGATACGACGTATTCTTCAAAGTCAGGCAATGGTCTTTTAATTCGTCAAAGTCCTTTGATGCGTCGTATGGGTCTAGAATAATACGGCGTATTTGCTGTCGGATAAGTAGACTTTCTCGAACTCTTCGTTTATGCTCCAAAATTCGTGCATTTAAGCATAACTTCACCAAGTACTCCATAATTACTGTAATTCTCAAATACAAACGATTAAGTAACAATTCTTTGCAATAGTTATACAAAATGGGTTATTTACATGGGATAAATGATGCTATAAAATAGATGTTGTTTGATGTTATCAGGACCAATACACGAGCAAGACCCAAACTAACTATGGATTGGGAGTTGCAAGGCCTAAAATTGATAACAAAGATCAATTTGAATTGAAAGGCTAATTTCTTAAGGAGCTTCGAGAAAACATGTTTAGCGGTTCGGATCGTGAAGATGCGAACGAACAAATTGAGAAAGTTCTCGAAATCGTTGACTTATTCCATATTCCTAACATTATTGTAGATCAACTAATGCTCCGAGTCTTACCTATATCCTTAATTGGAGCTGCAAGTCCGTATGGCTATAAACGAAATCAACTGGTTCAATCAAACCTAGGAAAATCTAAAACAAAGTTATTTAAACAAATATTCCCGCCTGGTCCACTGCGAATGAAATGGAAAAATAAACTACTTTCAGCAAGAACCCGATAAATCCTTTATCAAGCCATGGGGAGATTTAAAGAGCTCTTATGAAGTGTCCCTTAACACTGACTTGACTGAGATACAGATAAATTTTTTCTACAAATGGGTGGATATTCCTCACTCGACATATTTCTAAATTCAAGAGGTGTCATACCATCTAAGACTATTGCTGACGCAAAAATAGCCATCCAAGAAATGGCTGCATACTCTCAAAAATGGCACAATGGAACATCTAGAACTAGAAGTACTGAAACTTCTGATGGATTAGCAGCAATACAAACGCAACTGAACAATCTAGGAAGAGAGATCAAGAAGGTGAACGAAAAAGTTTATGCCGCTCAGGTAGGATGTGAACAATGCAAAGGACCCCAATTACACCAAAATTGGCCCACTAAAATAAGAAGGAAAACCCTAGAAGACTCTTACCTACACGCAATTTGGTGACCTTTCAAGGTGGGGATAAAGAGCAACAGCTCCAGGATTTCTATCCAAAGGAACAATGCAAATCCCTTCCGGTACCAAGAACGAAGGCAATCAATGCAAGATACCTTGAGCAAATTTATGGGAGAATCAGCAAAAAGACACGAGGAAAACTCCAACTTGATCAAAGAGATCCGAGCTTCAACGGATGCTGCCATAAGGAACCAAGGAGCATCAATTAAAACATTGGAGATTCAAATTAGGCAAATAAGCAAGGTACTGCAGGAAAGAGGATTTAGGACAAGACACAATGGAGATACATTGGATTTGGGCAAATGAGCAATTCAAATTGGGCAAATAAGATAAGACAAACGACGATTCCATTTCCAAGTCATTTGAATAGTTACTACTGTGAAGGAAAGAAGGGATCATATGGACCATAATTCTCGGAAGCTTACTCTGAATCTATCACATATCAATAATTCCATACCTAAAAGAGAAAGACCTAGGGAGTTTCACTTTACATGCGTTTATTATAATGTATGCTTTGATAATGCCCTTGTTGACTTAGGAGGTAGCGTTAGTGTTATGCCTCTCTCGACCTACCTTAACTTAGGATTAGGCGAATTAGCTCACACTAAGTGAAGAGTGGAATTAGCAGACAGGACAGTGAAATATCCAAAAGGAATTGCTGAAAACGTACTAGTTGGAATTGGTAAATTTACTTTCCCCATAGACTTTATAATTCTAGATATGCCCGAGAATATCAAAGTGCCCTTGATCCTCGGAATACCATTTTTGTCTACCGCCCGTGCTAAAATTGATGTATAAAAAGAGAAAGATTTAAGAGTTGGGGAAGAAAGAATTATTTTCAAAAGTGTTAAACCCACTAGTAGTTTAATTAAGAGGGTCTACATGCTAAGTTTAAGAGAAAGAATGGAGGTTGATTTAGAAGCTAGGCTAATGGGAGAGACTTTGGTGATTAATAAATCATTAGACCCTTTGAATTGAGATTACATCGAACTAAATAATCTAAATGAACTATTTGAGCTTAGGAAAAATCAAGGTAATGATTTAATGCCCACCATTGAGGAAGGTGAGGTAATTGAGGAATTTAGAACTAGGGATGAGGATCTTGATACTAGAATTGATGATTGCCCTAGTTATTGCAACCATAATAAGAAGATCCATGTAGATTGTGCCCACAACTTAAAGTTTTCATGCATGGTAGGATTTGAATTTACGCACGCTAACTTTTTCCCATTATTGTATGTCACTGTGATGTCCAAAAAGTTTCATAATTCTATAATGAAAGAGAAATAAGAGTACAAGGGAAACAATGAATAGAGCCATTAATGAACGTACTATCTTGTTGAACTTTTTTTGTGATGACTGATTTTGCAGTTTTAGAAGATATGGATGCTTATCGTGATGAAGGAATGGGCGATGTTATTGTTGGCGAACTGTTCTTAAGAGAAGTTGGAATTAAAGCAAGACGGTTTGAAGGAATGATTACCATTTACGATGGTAATAATGAAGTAACTTACCAAATGGTGCGATCACATCCGAGGTTTAAACGCCACACTAATAAGCAATGCAACAAAATCCCACCATTACTGAAGGTAAGTGAGGAAGATGAGATGAATGGAATCTCGTATGCCTACCAAAAGTTAAAGGGGTTCTACAAAGAGTTTTTGAACTTTAGACTATTACACCGATATGAGAAACGAAGAATAGGCTCCACGAGGGCACTTTAGCTACAGAGATGGAATAGTGAAAAGAAGCCGGAAGACAAGTCTAACTTAAAGACTTTGTTGTAAACAAAAGTGCTTCCTGGGAGACAACCCGGATTGTTATTTAATTTTATCGAGTCTGTCTTCCCAGACATCAATACGGCGTATCCGCTCTATACCATACGGCGTATTGATTGTCTGGACGTTATCAGTCTTTACTTTTTATGCACTTTAAAAACATTATTGTCAGTTCTGGCAATACCGCGTATTTTCACCAGACTAGCCCGTATTTAGTTTCTTTGGTTTAGTTTAAATTAACCGTAGATACCAAGATAGGAATGCATGTTTTTCCTATTTTACACAGGACCTCGTAAAAGAAATATCAACGAATATTGGTGGAGAATTTACAAATCTAGAGATCTTAAAGTTAGATCCTGAAACTTAAGAACTGGTGTTTTCAACACACAATCTTGCTCAACAAACCTATATGGAGAATCTCCCGAGCAAATATCAGGGGAGTTTCTCATTCTAATTCTTTTTAATTCCCTTATTTTTAATGTTTAAACTATACAACGAGGACGTTGTATAATTTAAGTGGGGGGATCGAATTAAAATGTTTACTTGTCCTATTTTTCACATTAAAATGCTTAAATTATGCACAAATTTAAAAAAAATAAGCACACTTTTGTGAAATTATTGAATACTACCCGTCACACAATAACCCGTGTAGAAATTGTGAGAAATTAGCCTACCCGTTTTTTAAATGGTTACCCAAATCTAAAAAATATATGTCTGTGATGTATAAACTTTAAACTGGCTTGATATATCACTCGAGACCACAATAATAAGTATTATGGATTTAATTGGAGTAACTTGCTTAAATTGGTAAGCATGATGTGTTCTCCACAAAAAGAATCATTGCAGTAACCCATGTTAAATTTATGAAGTGGTATGATTACGGGTGTATGGATGAGATTGTAGTGTACGAAGGAAGAAGAACAAAGCTCTACAAATTCAAGGAAGGTGACTTCCAAAGACTTAATCTGCGCGATATTGAATACATGCTGCTTCTCTTAGTTCAAAAGAAAATCGCCAATCTAAAGAAAGATTTCATTTTTGACTTTAATGTGGCATTGCGGATGTTTATCGATGTGTTGTCATTCTTAAGCGGGTCGAAGACCTTCAACTGGGAGTCAAAAGCTACCAAAAGAAGCTCAATATCACTAAGCCGGAGACATTCAGGACCGACATCTCCAAAAGAACTCCATACACTGCATACAACAATCCTCAAGGAATTATCTATGTAGACAAGTTCAAAAGAAACAGGTTAATGCGCTCGGATGAACTCTACAAATTTAGTGACGGGACGCTCACATCTGTTCGATATGTTCTTCATGATATTGCTTCAAACCTAAGGATGGATTACTTGCCAAAGAGAATATGGAGTAATTTAGAAAAACAAAGGTCTCGCGTCATGATTAAGGCAATCGATAAGCTGCAGCTAGAGAGAAGGTTGATGAGGAATTTAGAGAAGTTCGTTGGTAGGAGAGATTACAGAGAAGACTTTAGGCTGCTTGAACGGACAATATGACTTTGTCATATTTTGTCCTACTCCATTTCAGGTCATTCTCTCGTAATTACAAATCTTGTGAATATGTAAATAAGTAGTGTTAGACTAGAAATAGGCATATATAGTGTTTGAGTATGAATTTTCAAGATTTTCTTAGTAAATTCAAAAAAATTCAAATTAACGTACTCAAACACCATATAGTTCCCTCATAATTTGAGGGGGAGCATCAAAATGTTCCAATAATAGGCTTGATATATATAATTAGAACATTTTTCTACCCAAATAATTTTCTTACATATTTGAATCAATTGATATCCAAAATATCAAGAGATTTAACATTTTTGATAAGGGGAGAATATGTGATTAAAATATATATAACTTGTATAATGTGATCTTAAAGACTCATATGTGAACTCCATCCACGTATGTGCTAAACATTTTTGGTTATCGATGCACATATGCAGGGGGAGCATTTCTGAAAAGGATAAAACCATCGAGGTAAATAAAGTTTTGATTGTATCAAAAGATACCTTGATAGATGTTTTCAATGGTTTTACGGCTGTTATGACATCAAATAACGTTGATTTATAGCATCATCTATTCCCATGTTATTAACCATTTTTGTATAGTTATTGCAAAAAGTATTACTTAAATCATTTATAATTAAGAATTAGCATAATTATGGAGTGACGTGGTGAATATTAAGCAAAAGGCACGCATTCTGGAGCTTAAACAAAGATATTTTGAAGATTAATGATTCTGACTACCAATACGCCGTATCCATCAAGAAGATACAGCTATCCATGCCTGCACTTACCAAAGACCACGAAGGAAACAAGCTCAATATGTCGTATCCAGAGAAGACCAATACGTTGTATTAAAGATATAGTATGTAAAGATTCTGGAAGATATCAAACGTGGTCCCTACTCCAAGAAACCCCCAATATGTTGTATCCAACCCCTTGGATACGTCGTATCGGAACCGACTATCCAGACAGTCATAAATAGAAAACATAAAAACGAGTTATTAAGTGTGCAAATCATATTCTCGATACCTAAACCAAAAAAAGTAAGTTTCAAGGAAGAAAAAGAGCAGAAAGTGTCAAGCAATGTTATCATTCCATAGAGACAACGAGTAATTCCATATACTTTAGTAATCGTTCAGTGTGGTATTATTCGTTAACTCGTTAGTTTACCTTGCTAAATCATTGCTTTTGTATTATTATGCAGTTTAAAGGGTAATACCTTCGGTATTATGCATTATTATGAGACTGATAGTTGGTATTGTTTATCCGATTTTCTTATTTATTTGAATGCTGTTTATGTTTATCATTTAAACTTGTTTGTGTGCCTTTTTGTAATGCGACCTCAATACATTCCAAATAGGATCTAGTGATACAGGACCAAGTAATCTAGAGTCAGGGAAGCCCTCTATATATGTGATTTATACAACCTAGAATCATAGATCAGCAAATATTGTCCTTCTAAATCCGTGCAAGGATACGCTTCTGGCTTAACTAGTTAATCGGATATTGCCTTTGGTTTAGTGAACAAGTTGACTAGCTGGTGAACCTAGATAATTCAACAAATAACGTTCTAATTCCATTGAATAGTTGGACAAGTAGACTACTAGTGTATAAATTGTCGTTAAGCGTAATAGGGTATCAAGTCGCTATAGGTAGGTTTAACAATATCACCAATTGCATTTAATTCCAAAAGATAGATTATAATCAGCAAATAAGGATGCTTTATGCGGATGCTTTAATTATGACAGAATTAATGTGTCTATGTCTTAGGATGATGTAACGCCTAAGTCTTAAAAATGATATGTGATGCGGTCGTTGTAGGACTTCTACACGAAGTTTTACAACTCCCTAGGCAGAGCACCTAATCGTTGTATAGTAGTATAGGCAAGACTCGAGGTGTTGTTATCGTTCACTCGAGGAATAGGTTGGGAAGGTATGATCACGGTCTAATAGAATTCTAAGGGTTGAGAGAAGATTATTTTTGTGTTTTTATGTTTATAGGAAAGCAGGTAAAATCCATATATTTTTGAGAGGATTTTGGTTTGGTTTTAGCTATTAAACTAAATGTTAATCTAAACTAGTGGTGATAACAATAAGATAAAAGACTATGTTTATTTAATCATGTATTACTCCCTAGATTGCTTCTCCTGGTATTGTTGCCTTGTCACACTTGTAATGAATCTGTAAAATATTTCTAAGTCAGTAAACTAATTACCCGAACCCGATTAGCGTTAATCTAGGAAGAGATAAGCATTATCTCTTAACGCGTTTAGGGTTCCTTAAGTCTATAAAAGGAACATAGAATAGTATTGTAAACATATGAGTTGATTGAGTATTCACAATCAAATAGTAATAGTAATAGCAAGTTTGTTATTTGTTTTTGTTTTCATCTTGGTATAGATATTGATAATCCGCGTCAATATTTGTATTCACAGTTATTGTCTCTCATAGTATCTCTGGATTTATTCAAAGGACTATCAGTCGTTCAAGGCTCATTGAGATCCTGTTAATAAGGACCTACACATACAATCATAAATAAACACAATAGGGGGTTTAGCCAAGCATGTTAAAGATAAAGCACGAACAATAAATCAAACAACACATAGACATATTGAATGATTAAGTAAAGCTTACTTGATTAAAACATGAATTAGAAAAAGTACAATAGGGTTTTTAGGCCCTAAAATCGTCTCCTACAGCTGCTAAACGAACTAGGGTTCGCATTCTCTTTTTATTCTAAAGTTACCCTCTCAAAACCCTAAATTAAGGTTTGTATATATAGGGTTCGCCGTCATAAGTAGAATCTTCTAGATCTACGTTTGAGTCGGTGCGGGCTGACATCGTCATGGAATGTTGTGACGCCGTCCCTTGATGAGTTGTGACGGCGTCGTGTATAGCTTGTGACGCCGTCTCCAGGCTCTGTGAGCACAGATCTTCAAGAGTCTTGGTGTTGGTTCGTAATCTCGTCCGTTTCTTCTCCAAATGAGCCCAAGTCACGTGTAATTCATCCAAATGTCTTCCAAATGAGAAATACCTGAAAAGTAACGATTAAGTACCTATTTTGGGTATAAACACACAATTTTAAGGGTTAAATGACCCCGAAAAAGTGTATAAAATGACACCTCATCAAATACCCCTACACTTGGAATTTGCTTGTCCTCAAGCAAAAGGGATTTTCTATCTAGACAATAACAATATGAGGGGTCATTTTACCTACTCTTTAAACCTATTCTACAACACAACCTTCTAGACCTCGTAATTAAAAGCACGGAAAGTATATACTAGCACCTCACATAAGTGTTTGAGATTCTCTCTTTCACTCGGGTGTATAATGAATTATAACATATGGGGGAAACGGAAAATCACACTCATTACCTGTCATAGCATATAAATTACCATAGGCTTGGTAAAGGATCAAACCTCCACCGCTAGATGCAAGTATTATTCATTACTATCTAAGAGGTCGTTTTAAAGGGTTGTGGGGTGTAGGTGTAAGATAACATATAATGGAAATGGAAACGGTTGGGATACATTTGGGTGGCTTTTGGGTGAATTTGGAGTGGAAGGGTTAGCTAATTACTTTCACGAATACATGCTGGTTTGGTTGGTAAGCCAAGACTCGGACGAAGATATACAAACTCTATACAACTCTACATCAATCTTTTTTTTTCTTTTCTCATTTTTTTAATAACATAATACAACATGGGGGTTTATAACACGTACCCCTACACTTGAGCTTTTACACGCTCGATATTTACAATCTAACTAATGACCCGATTTGAGGTGGATCAAAATAACATGGAGATCATTTGACAAACATATGGGGGTATTGACTTAACTTTTCTTCCCCATTCTTCCACGAAATAATACTACCATGAATCCCAATCGTCCCAAAACTGTATTTACAAGATAAGGACTTAACAATCGTGTACTCGAATAATTAACTTGGGTTAAAACAATAATGTACTAAAGGTGAGTACATATAAGGTAGGCTAAGGCTTTTTGGGTGTAACGATTGATTTAAGGGTGACAGTGCTCTTCATTAATAGTCCGGATTAACCAGAAAATTACAAGAACCGTGAAAAATGATAGGCTCGGAGGGTTGTACTAGGGTATCCTGCACTAAAGGTGAGTGTATGGCAAGGGTAGGGGATAGTTATATGATCGGTGTGACCATCATAACAATTACAGGTTTAAAACATGGGTTATTCCTAATGCCTCTTATCAAGCAAATCCTAATGCTTACTTATATGCATCACTAAAACAAGTTCTAGAATTTAATATGCTACCGGTACACTCATATGAATTTTACTAACACATGACATTCCAGAAAAGGCGACGAAGACCACACTACCCGATTTGAGGTGGATCAAAATAACATGGAGATCATTTGACAAACATATATGGTATTGACTTAACCTTTCTTCCCCATTCTTTCGCAAAATAAATACTACCATGAATCCCAATCGTCCCAAAACTGTATTTACAAGGATAAAGACTTAGAAATCGTGTACTCAATAATTAACTTGGGTTAAACAGAATAATGTACTAAAGGCGAGTACATATAAGGTAGGCTAAGGCTTTTTGGGTGTAATGATTGGTTTAAGGGTGGCAACGCTGTTCATTAATAATCTAGAATCCACCAGAAAATTACGAGAACCGTAAAAAATGATAGGCTCGGAGGGTTGTACTAGCGGTATCATGCACTAAAGGTGAGTGAATGGTAAGGGTGTGGGATAGTTATATGATTAAGGTGACCATCATAAGAATTACAGGTTTAAAAATGCCTCTTATCAAGCAAATCCTAATACTTGCTATGCGGTCTCGAGATGCATCACAATAACAAGTTATAGAATTTAATATACTACCGGTACACTCATATAATTTAATACCGATCTCAATGCTCCAGAAAAGGCGACGAA